>JANPWX010000443.1:865019-883264 GCA_024734555.1 Trochalopteron elliotii | reverse complement strand
CGGTCTGCGGCGCCCCCTCGCGGCCGCGGCGCCGCACTGCAGGGCGCGGGCAGGCGGGTGCGCACCCCGCGCTGGAGACGGAGAGAAGGCAGGAAACCCTCCCAAAAAACGGGTTTGGATGGGACACGGGTTTAGGGTCCGGTACCGGCGCCTGCCGGGAAGCGGAGCTGGCTCGGGGTTTGCAGCAGGGCTGGAACGAGGCTGTCCCTGGTGGAAACGCCACTGAAAACACGCGGCTGTAAAGAATGAGATGCATTCATCGGCGCGGAGACACGCACAGCGCAGCGGCGAGCTCTGCACAGCACTCCCCGAGAAATGTTTCCCTGTGAAAATGGTGCGGGGTGCCAACTATGAAGTAGATCTTGTTTCTGCCTGTAGGAAGGACCTGGATTTCCACAACATTGAGACTGAAAGGAAAACAGAGGAAAATGAACGGGCCAGAGGCAAGATTGAAAGAGTGGCTTGGAGGCCACTGTGGTAAATGGGGACACTGGAGAACTGAACCTGATTTTCTGCTTCCTGGCAGATTTCCTATGTTCCTTTGGTAATGGATTGCCAAAGTTGCATTACCTCACCCCTCACCTGAAATGGACAGAGGCTTCCCCAAACCCAAGAGCTGGAGGTCTCTGTTTTAAGGCACACAGCAGGGTTGTTTGCCTCTGTCCTCAGTCCCACTAGAAGATGGCAAAGAAGAACCATCCCCGAACATGAAACAGGACTCACATATTATCTAACTGCAACCAAAAAAAGTAATTTACCCCTGTACCAAAGAGAGGTGCAATCAATATCCCCAACGCAAGCTCTTTTCCAAGACTAAAAGCACTTTCTGGCCGAAAATGTCATATCCTCATATCTTCAGGAGGTTACCCCCAGTATTTCATGCTCTTAAAGGAGCATCAGTGGAGAAACGCAATTGGAAAAATTAAAGAGTAGGAGGGGGAAAGTAATTACAGGCCACTAGAGAAAAACAAACATGTTCTGAATGTAGACAAAACATTGAACAGAGGGGAATTAATAGTACTACAAATCAAAAGGGGAAAATGTCAGCAAGGATCAGCAGAAAGTGAACATCCTATTTAAAGCAAAAATAGAAACAATCGAAATCGCAGAGAGACACAGAAGGGGGAGGGAATTTGAAAAGCAACCTAAAATCAAAATAAAGGAATGGAACAAATTTTACTCAGTACACAGTGACAGTTAAAGCTGATGCACGAATATTTTAAAAAACTGAAGTCCCACCATGAAGGTGGGTCAGCATATGAAAGAAAACCTCGGCTGATCACACACAAGAATTTTGTGATTTATACCCATTGGGCCAGGCTGGCTCCCATTCTGCAAAACGAACTGGTCAAGGCTGGAAAATCCCTGCAGAGAATGAAAGGGGATTTCCCAGTATGTCCCATAACCTTCCTCTTGCTCCCTGACCTCCCCAGTGATTTTCCAGAAGGAAGGAGCTGGGGACTGGTGAGGTCTGGGCTTTGAGGAGCCCTTGGGCCAAAGCAAAGATGAACAACAGGAGCTGCTCAGCTCTAGCAAGTCACTAAAACACTCTGGTGAAGCAGAATTTCTTCAGCTGAAGCCACGTTCTGAAACAGGCCATGAAGACTGGGGAAGATTTGGATATAAACCTGTTTAAAAAAAATAGGACAAAATGTAAGGAGCAAAATTGTAATGGGATGGTGGCAGACAGGCTTCCAGAGCTGGCAGTGCTGAAATAAATGGAATTTTGAAATTAAGAAATGAAACCCTCTCTTTGTGTGGTGAAAGCTGTGTCATGACCAAGGGCTGTCATCACAAATGTGGGGCTCCCCTTTTTTAGGGCTTTAACTGCTTTCACTCAGGGTGTAACTTCCAGGCAGGAGTGGGCTTCTTGCTGCTTGTCTTTAAAGGAACCACAAAGGCAGGTTAACACATCAGCCTTTATAAAATCCACAGCCCCATTTTTCCCCTTAAAGCATAAGGAACACATTCATATTTCACTCTCATTTCTCTCCAGTACAAAAGCACAGGGTCAGAATTAATGAGCAAAGTATTTGTGTGACGTTTTATATTGTATTGGCATTTATATAGTGCTTTTCACAGGCTTCATGTCAAAACCCTTTACAGGGCAATAAATCATATACCTTTCCTGATGAAATTGTATGTAGGCAATTGGGCACCTATCCTGCCCTCAGCAATGTCCCACATGCAAGACACAGGGAGTGTGATGAAACCTGCAGAAGTGGGTCTGAAAAAAATGGATGTAGGTCAAACCTTCCCCCCTTAATATCCTGCAACACGTTAAAAAGTCTTTAGAGTCCACTTGAACAGCCACAGGAAAGACCTAACCTTAACATGACAAAGCTTCTATTACGGTCTGAATTACTCAACATGCAAATCGAATTGTGGGTCTTACACTTAACCTCAGGGTTTTTTGCCTCTGAATTTAAACAAGTTGTCCATTTACATGGAAAATAAAGATATTTTTTTTTTCAATTTAATTCATTTCTAAAAATAGTGTCCATTCACAAGGCTGAACCCAAGTACCGAATTTTGGTTGTTAGGCTTTCTGTTAGCACTCACAACTATCCCTCCTAACACGAAGTCTGCAATGTGAAAACGCATCTCTGCCCTGCTGGCGTTTCCCTTCTTATTTGCAGTTTTTCAGATAACGAAGAGTAATGAAGTTCTGAGCACCGTATGCCCGATTAAACCGACTCTTTTACACGTTTATTTGCATTCCTGCCGTGTTTCCAAAGCCACTTCGGGGTAAGAAAAAAAAAAAAATAGAAAGTCGATTAAAGTCTTTTGGGGGTTGGGAAGCAGGAGCCGGAGTCCTGTTCCTCTGTCTGTCTGGGGGAATCACAGAGCTTTGCCCAGTTAAGGGATTTTGGGATTCCATTGGTGCCAAAGGAAGCTTTGTGGGGAGCCCCTCCTGGCAGATCGCAGCCCCTCCCTTTCAACCCAAGCCCCGAGACGGCACAAAGGCAATGGCTCAGGAGCAAATGGAAAATCTTTGCAGTAGCTTGACACCATTCGAAAACCACTTTTCCACCTCCCCTATCTGTAACACACGAAAACTGATAACATTCTGCACATACTGGCTGATAGTTCAAATGCATTAGAACCAACCTAGTTATGATTTATTAGCCGGAAGAGCTGTAAGAATAATTTATAAATGTAAAAGAATAATAATAATTTAAAAAGCGCTGCTCTCCACCAAACAGACATTTAGATTACTTAATCTAAAATCAAAGTAATCCAGAAGTAGAACAAAAGGTAGAAGCAGATTGCCAGCTCCATTAAGTGCCGTGGGCTGTGTTAGAAGTGGAGGGTTCTTGCATCTCTGCAGAGGTGATTAATGTCCTGTGAGACCTGAGCACTCGCTGTGCAGATGCACAGCCAAGGAACGAACTAACCTCGCCTCTTCTCTCTTTTGAGTTTTGTGTCAGGAGCTCTGCAAGGAGCTCAAATTCACTCACTGTTGTGCTCTGATGGCAACAGAGCCTAATTTTATCTCGTTTCCATCTGGGTACACAACTTATTTACCAGTTTAAAGAATGATCTGTAAATAATACACATGCACGGACTTTGCTGAGATGGATGACAAGGATAATTAAAATGGTCTTTTCAGTGGGAGACACTACCAGCACCAGCAGTTAAAGCTGAAGTTCAAGAGTAATCAACACATTAAAGCCTGAAATTTCTATTCTTTCTGGCAGTAATACATTTGAAGATTAAATTCAACAAAATGTTTGTTAAAACAAATGGGCTTCTGTTAGCATTCAGGATTATGCTCCCAGTCAATGTTTATTATCCTTTTGGTCCTATATATTCCAAAGGTCTCAATTTCCTATTTCCATAATTTTTTTGATCAGTTTTGTTTAAACTGGGACTCTTTTACTTTTCTCTTTAAAAATTACTGCTTCTTCTTAAAACTTCTAGCAGGTTATGGTATCTGGAATGACTACTAAGAAAAAGGAAACAAGCTAAAATAAATTACTATCTAATCTAACCCATCTGACTACTTCTAAGGTACTTATTATTGGGGTATCAAAGTACTGGATCTCTGATAGCATGTGATCTTTGATCTTAAATTGGTCCCCCAATAACATTTTTAATTAAGCATCTTATTTGATGCCTGCTGGAGCTAAAATGCAAATAGTGTCACATAAAGAATGAAAGTTAAGAGAGCAAGGAACAGAAAACGATGGCTGGTTGTAGTGTGGTTATTGTACCAAAACAAAGAACCCCATCCTCCAGACCCTGTGGGATTGAAACAATCAGCCTCAAGGTTCAAAGACTGAGCAGAAACTACCTAGAAATGGAAAACATTTTTAATTTATTAAAATTAATAGTGAATAAAATAGTTTGTCAGAAGCAAATTTGAGGTACTCACAAGAATCACTTAGAAAAATTGTAATTTTTTTTTACTTCCTTTGCCCTCCTGCACCCTGCAAATATTCCATTCTGTTACAATCCTTCACTAGGAATTTTGTAGGACTTCCACACTGGCTGAGACAAACCATGTTTGTCCTCCCTGAAAAGTGTTTCCAAATCACTTTGTGCATAGGAATCATTGCTATTAAAGCACGAATTCACTGCCAGACTTTATTCAGCTACATTCAGAGTTGACTTGGAAGCGATTTCTGAGAGATATGAAGAAGGAAAGCATCCTCAGAGCATTTCTGTTTCAATTTGTGGAGACTTTTATGAGAGCACACATGGAGCCACACCTTGTATCAATAGAGGGCACACACAGACAGCAGCTGACAGCAGCTCAGGCTGTTCAGTTCCTCTCTCATCAAATCAGAATTACTCCTTGTATGTTATGTGCTGCTACTTCTGCTTAGGACCTGAGTACTGATAGCACTGCTCAGAACTTTTTGCTAGATATGGAATCCCCAAAGGAATCCATGGCATTTAAACCCAGTGTGTATTAAAAACCCTTCAAGTGCAGTGTCACGATACTTTGACTGCAGAGTAATTCTTCTTAAAAATGTCTCTGCAAGTTTTTCTAAAATATTCCCATTTGTTTCTTTCATTCTGCACTCATCACCATAATAAGTGCACACTAAACAGCTCTTTGACCTTTCTTTTTCCCCAGAGGAGGATGAGTATATGTGAAGTGATTTGTAAGATTTAAACTTTTCACTTTGATACAACTCTGTGTAAAGATATGACCACTCTGACAGCTCTGAAGCCTCTTGGTATCTGCTGCCTGGAAGAAGGCAGAGTATAATCATCATGTAAAGTATGGTCATCCACACTTATCTGAGGTCAAAATTCAGCTCTTTTCTTTCAGGTGTCACACAGATAATGACAAAAAAAAAAATAGGCACAACTCCAGCAAGCAGTAAATAACAATAGGTATCAGATTCTGGAAGAAACAATGATGGAATTTACATTTATTTCACACTGCAGCTGGCATTAACTTCATGAACCAAAAAAGTCCATGAAGATGAAGAGCCAATTTGTGATTTCCTTCAGATGAAGCATCAGGGCTGGTGCTGATGAGGGCATCAGTTCCAGCAGAGCCATCCCATCACCTGCCAGTCCCTCGAGATCCCAGCAGACCCTCCCTGATCACACAGCAATGCTCCATCCACGTCTCAGATTTGAGCAGGATCTGCCAGTTCTGCTCAGGAGAATCTGTGAAGAACAAGTGACAAAACCCTAGAGAAGAGGCAGGAGAGCAAACATCTCATTTTTCTCCTTCTTCACATTTCCTAAGGTAACTGTGGTTTAGCCTTTTGGTTTTCATTTTTCAGGGAAGTCCTTAAGCCTAGTTCACAGCAGTCTTTATGGCTGAGAGCTCATTCATCAACAGCAAAATCTCACATGCAAAGTTCATGACAGAGTGGTGAGGTGCAAAGTTGCAAAGAGAAGGAAAATAATTTTTCCCATCCCAGACATCCTTTCAGAATTTCAGAAGCACTCTCAATCACAACAAGATGACCTTAGAAGTGGGATTTGGTTGTTGTTTGGGGGTTTTGTTTATTTTTACAGAAGCTCAGGGAAAAAAAAAGCACTCTAACATCATTGTAACCGAGAATTAGGACTCTCTTGGAATGTGAAGACTTTGGGGGTTAAATCCTTCTTCTCAGAGAAGCAGATCAGGGTTAGAGCCCACCCCCCTCTAAATCCTACCCTGAAAAGCAACATTTTATTACAGAAGTTTCACTGAAACTGGCATGTTCCCACAAAATGTTTCAGTGGTGAGAAATAAAGAGTTCCCAAGTGTAAAGCACTGCCAAAAAATTCCCTATCATTTCTAGCCAGTGAGCAAGGAAATGTGTTATTCTGCCATCAGTGGAGGAGGAAGCCCCTGTCCCAGTGGTGCTGTAAGGTCATGCTTCATCTTGTCCCCAGCAATTTGTGTGTGCACCCACAATTCCAGGTACCTGGGACAGTGTAGGGTCATTTTCTAATGCATTTCAGCAGTTTGTATTGCAAATGCCTGTATAAAAACAATAAACATGGCTAAAGAGCACAGGCAAAAAGCTACAGTGACCTCTTTTCTATCCTTTTACAGCAATCTCTCTTCCCTGCATAGACAGATCCACACCCTTTCATGATGTATGAAGAGACTTCAGAAAGAAATCTTTCCAAAATATTTGCACTTCAAACTTATATGCTTTTAAAAGAGAGGTGGGATCCAGGTTTCACCTCTGGCACTTAACACTTGCCTCTTGCTCACATGTTGGGAAGGGCTGGGAAAGAGAAGCTCTTACTTTGCCTGAAATTGAGGGCAAGGTGACACCTCCCTGATTTGGCAGAATTCAAACCCTTTCTGGAGGACAAACTAATCAACCCACTCTAACTCCATCTCTTTCCCAAATTTCCTTTGCTATCCCCAAACAGGCAACACAACACCTGCTGTTAGCCCAACCAAGCAAGTGCTACCAGGGAGGAAAAGCACTTTATGTTACAGAGCAAAGAACTTCTCCACTTCTGAGTGGAGCTTCTCTCAAGAGCTTCTCTCAAACAAAATCCAACTGAGCAAAATAAATCCTGTTTTCTCACTGAAGAAGTCCTCACGTGCTCAAAACAGCCCCGAAAGGATTCAAATGCTTCATCCAGTTTTTAATTAATTCTATCTAGACACACAGCAGTCTGAGAAGCTGCAGTGTTATATATATAACCTCCTTACGTTTCTCTATTTACATTGTGTTATTCTCTGGCCATTTCCCAACTTTATTCACTCACCCTAGAGATCAATTTAGGCACCAAAATAAAATATGATCTTATCTTTGCACTGCACAGAGAAGTGAAACAGAATTTCTCACGGGAGACAGGGGTTAAGGCACTGGACTGGGTGTCAGAGAAGTGGTGTTCTATTCTTGGCTCCACCACTCACTTGCTGTGGGAGCTTGTAGAGCAAGATACAGAGCAGGAATGGAGACTCCAGCCAAGAAATTTCTCCTCTGTAACTTTTCCTCTTTCATTATGCATGAGAGTGAGTTTTTCCAGCGTCCAAGCACACATCTGAAAGCTGGGGAAACACGATTCTACCAAAATACAGCACCAGCAGAGAAAGAAAACCAGTGGAAAACATCAATTACGAAGTTTTCTTGGGCACCTCTGAAGAACTGAAACAGAATCTCTACTCACACAGTGAAGATAGAGAAGAAATTCAGCCCCAGCAGGCAGGCACTGCTCCAAGGACTGCACTGGACCTGCACATGGGCTGACTTTGGTCTGCTGGGCTGCTACTCCTTGATCTATTTGCTGCCTCAGACAAGTTTTCTGAGACAGTGAACAACAAAGAATCAGGCCAGGGGCAAGAGGGTTGCTTTGGGTTGTTTTTTTTTTTGGTTTGGTTTTTTTTTTTTACAAAAATAGGAACCTACACTTTGGTTTTGAAATAAGCAATCTGACGTTAAAAAGTAAAAATAGACTTTATTGGGGCAATTTTTGTTCAAAAGCCATAGCTAAGACTATATCCAGACCTGGGGTAACAAACTGCCTAAATTAAGAATGACAAACTCGCAGTTAACTCCTGCTGGAAGCAGTATTTCCCTCCCCAGGAACAGACCAGGCACTACTTCTTGCTTTAGGTAATGGCTGTGGTCTAATGCACAAAACTGAAATATTTCTAATCATTTTGAGAGACCTGAAGAAAGAGTAAACACTTAGGTCCTCACTTGGCATGGCTGGATCTTGTTCTACCGTGCCAGCTAAGGACTGAAGGGAGGGATTTTTGCAACTACAGTGTTCTGTGTGTAAAATACATCGTGAAACTGATTTATCCTGGCCGTATTTTTTTTTAATCACACAGAAAATCTGCCCACATTCCACTTTGAGCTGTGTTCTAGATGTTCAGTGCACACTCAACTCATTTGCTGACAGTTTTACCGGTGGGTCTCAGACCCTTTAAGCTCACAGAAACAGAAAACTAATCCAGTCATAGAATATTCTTCAATATTAACCTTTTTCCTAAACTTTGTGTAAGATATAAAGTAATAGTATACACCTTGTTTTAACATTTTAAGAGTCATATGAAATCAAAATCTGACCAATAACCTCACAAAAGCAGCTGCTGTGTAGTGTCAATTCTCAAACACAGGTGACTCTGGTTCTATTACATAATAAAATACACTGTCTTGGCCAACAAGAAGAAAATTTCTTATTCAGTCAATCCCTCAAAATGCCAAGTTTTCAGAAACTTTTGGTCTGAGAGTCAGGCACACCTGGACTCCTTTAAGGATTCCATAGAATATATCCACTCATAAATGATTTATTAAAAATGTTAGCAGGAAATATTGGTCTCCTTACATACAAAGTGTTCTTTCCCCTCTTCCTTTTTTGATGTCAGACCTCTAATATTTCTGATTTTTCAGGTCCTGTAACAAACTGTCCCAGGTAGTTGCTCAGAAAGGCAAACAAGCTTCTTGATACATGCGAAAAATCCTTCCAATTTCATACTTTAAACATTATCCTATATTTAATTCATTTTAATTGCTGAAATATTGTGTAACTGCAGCCCTTAATCTTTAATCCAACTGCAAGCCACACTTGATATATGACAATTATTCCTTAATAAAATGTAATTATAAAAAATTCAAGGCAGTCTCAGGGAATGTGCAACTGAAACTGTTAATATACCTGAGGGATTGTTTCCACACTTACGTATATTAGGCACTATGCAAAACAAAGGATTTCTTGGGACATTATCAACAAAGGAGAATTCTATTTTTTTAAAAACCTGCTTTTTACTGATTGCATTATCAAGTTCAATTTTATTAGCTTGAATCTTCTGGGAAGGATATGATTTTAATAATGTATAAAAGGTTTGCCTGGTAGCTGGCTGTTGGCTTTTACTGGCTACTTAATGTAATCTGTAATTACTGGAGCAGCTCCTGTGTTGGCCAGTGCTTTAAGGTCACTGGAAAGCTCTGCTGGGTTGTACTTGGTGTACAAGAACATCCCTCTGCTGATTGATGGCTGCACCCTGTGGAAATGTTTTCATTTTGTCCTTGAAGCACTCCTTTAAGAAACCCTGGCAGTACAGACCCCTCCTTGTCAAACAGCAGCCTGGGGCCAGCCCAAGATCTGCCTTTATACCAACGAGCTCTCAGTGAAATCTCCTTTGGCTTTCACATTTGGTTCCCAAATCTTCAACCAATAATGTACCTAGCTCTTAATTGTTAGAAAGGGCTCATTTAAAAGGCACGATTTACCTTTCACAAACTTTAAGATGGAAAACACTCGAAGCCCTCGTTATATGTTTTTTAAAAAATGAAAATAAAATGTTGCAGGGCTTGGCTTTGATAAAAGTAGATTTCCACCTTTTTAAATATTGTTCCTTCTTGTGTATATTTTTTCTTTAAGCTGAAAAATCCTGAACTATCTGAGACAGCTGCCCAGAACTTGCAATTAAGAAACACAATTAAAACACGATGTGAACAGACTTTATGACAAGACTAAGCCAAATTTAAAAGTAATATTGCCAAGCCAGGAAGTCACCTGCAGCTTCCTGTGTCACCTGCTTTGGTGGTACTACCAAGATAAACCTGGAAATAGAAGGTTTTTCTGGAAATATTCCAGAACTGCTGTATCCCTGAGCCTTTTAGGCTTGAACTTTTTACTCACACGATTTCCATGAAATAGAATGACAATTAAACCACTGTATTAATCACAGAGTCAGCAATTTGTGTTTATGATCCTCACTGAATGTAAACCAGCTTTTTGTCCTGGTGGTGCAAGTTTGATACATTAAAAATGGCATTTCTGAGGAAAAAAATCCTTATGGAAAGTCCTCATGATTGCAGAATGAAAAATCAACTTGGTAGAAAAAATGAATGATATCAAAAAAGCTTATTAATGGGTAAATTTTTTTTATGTATTGCATAACAACTTTTGTACTGCCTAACACTACTTATAGATTCTATACATTTATTTCTGGGAAATTGTTCATTGAAAAGTTCCTGTGATTTCACAAGGAAAATCATGAATGTCTACTGCCATTTTTCAGAATTTGCCATCTATTTAATTTCAAATTCACAGTGGCTGCTCTTTCTGAAAGCAATTAGAACATGGACTCATAAGCCATAGGAATAGAAAGCTGTAAAATACTTTATAAATAATATTTTGGTATTAAAAACACCAATAAAGAATCATTATCTTCACTTCCAATTAAAAAAAAGGCTCCCTGAGAGAGGTTTTAAATATTTGAAATATTTTTTCCATGTATAGAACATCATGTTTTAGTGAGTTGGTTACCTGTTTCCTCAGGGAAATTTATTCATTTCATGTTCACTAAACAACCTGCTGCTCTGTGGATTGGGGCATCCTCATCTCCAGTTCTAGCCAACAGGAACTGTGGTTTTTCTGCATCTCACAGCTCACAGGACAAGAGTTTCTTCTCAGGACAAGATCAATTCAAACTGTAAATAAGAGCCAAAAGGATTTCTTTTCCTAATATCAAATCAACTTAGCTCTTACTGCAAGTTTAAACCTGCTGCAAGACCAACACAGGTGGAAACTGAACATATTGTCCTTCGTGTCTATTGAAAGAACAGGGAATTTTAAATCTCATTCTCTGTAACTGCTAAATCATTCACACATACACACCAATAAACCTCTGCCTTTGGACAAGTCTTGTGATTGCCCACTGAAAATCAGTTTTGTTTTATTCATCAGCTAAGTTGCATTCCTATTATAAGAGAAAAACCCAAACACAACAGAGTAGCAAACCACCTAATACTTCTATATCCTGCCTGGCAAAGTCTGTGGGTTTATCTTTTTGCTGTAAATAAAAAACATTTTAAAATCAACATTAATAGAGAAGAAAGCCACTATTCACGACATCAGTGAGAACCCCCCATTACCTGTAAGGCCACTACTGTAATCCCTGATAATTTCTTGGGAGCAGAATCAAAGGACTGCTGCATTTAACTTCAATTAAAAAAACCCAGCCGGAATAAATAGAGAAAACATGAAAACAGTGATTTTTCTGGCACTCCGTTTGAAAGGAAGAGTTAAATTAATACATGAAAAGATCCTATCAGCTCTGATTTGTCTGAGTTATTAATTGAACACCTTCTTGGAAACATGTAGATAAAGACGTGTACCTTAGAGAATACGAGATAAGAGTGAAAGGAAAGGGGGAGAAATTAGCAGTTTTGCCAGTTCACTCCCTTAATTGTCCGGGTAAGGCTGTTCAAAGCTGCCTGGAGCAGCACAATACGGAATGGCAACGAAAGTGTGGGCTGGCGATGCAGCAGATAAAAACTTCAGGATTATCCTTAAACGTACTTATCTTTAGGCACAGAGGAGGCTGTAAAACCAGCTGAACGATATAAAGCTGTTCTAAAACAAGACAAATATCTACTCCATGTGTTATAAGCAGTTCAAGCTGCTTCCTGTGATGAAAAACATGGGCTGCACGGTAGACATAGTACAGCTAAGTACAATAGATCCCATGATACAGTGGTTTAAAGGAATATTAGAGTGATGAAAGAAGTGATGGAATTCTGCTCTTCAGGAGGCTAGGAGAAAAAGTTTGAGCGCGGTGATTTGGTAAATGTTGCTGAAGCTGGAAGTTTGCGAGCTGGAGGACAGTTTTATGCTCGGGCTCTCCGGAAACAATCGGGCTCGCCCCGGGCAGGGGGAGAGCAGGACTCAGCATTTCCCATCCTCAGCCCCCAAAGGGCGCAGGATCCTTCCCGCACATCTGGAGTCAGGAGCAGTGCTGGGACCAAACCCCCCTCACCGCTTCATTTCAGTCACTTTTCATCCTTTCTGCCTTGTTTTTGTCCCCCACGGAGCGCAGTGAAGCGCCGAACTGTACAATTCAGATAATACTAAATACAGTAATAAGAAAAAAAAAACCCCAAACCTTATTAAAATACTAATTGGCACACTAAAATATTTCCTATGAAATTATCAGAGCTGCCAATATCCCATCATTAATGTACAAAAGTCTGATTATCTTTTCAATAAAAACAGAGAAATTCCAGCCTTTAAACTCGTTATCGTGGCAAACCAGAACTCTGTGATAATGTACAAGAACTTCGGCTTGCAGCTGTAAAATTCCCAAAAGTCCTGTGACTTGGTTATAACTTTGTTATAGATGATTACCTTCCTCACTCACACAACTCCCACGTTCGCTTTTGGGAAACAAAGTGTGTATTCCACAAAAGCAAGCAGTAAATTTATTTAAATAAATGAGAAGTATGGAAAGCAATTTATCCTACGACACACTGCTGTGCACTGGAAAGCCTGACGTTTGCACATCTAGTTTCAAATCACACAATGCATTTTTAGAGGCAAAAGTAAAATTTAATATCTGCAAATGCTGATCTCTGACACTGTTTTCAATGGAGTCAAACTGTCAAAACACTTTGCCAAGGTGAATCCTAAACAGGATAGACAGGAAATAAAAATCTTTATTTTATGCAAAGATATGTTTTAATTATTTTCTCAACCAAACACAAACTGCAAATTAGTAGTGTTTAGAGCACATTTGAAAGGGAATAAAATCCAGTGTTAACCAACATTTCTTAATCACTTCAGTTTATCTAGAATAGACATTGGAAATTTCATTTTTAAATACTTTTTACATAGGGATGACAATTCATTTTAGTGCCTTCCTGTGAGGCTTAAATAACATTTTTAAATGTTTGCTTTGAATTGGATTCCATAACAAGAATTTACTTCAATTGCAAACGTTTCCATTTAATAGCAGTCTGTCTGTACTTTTTTTAAAAAAGGAAAAAAAAAAACCCCAAAACAATCAACTATTTGCACATAGTTTCACTTAAATTCCCCTCTTTGCACATTAAACTGTGTTAATGCCCCGAGTTCCACTCCAGTGTTTTACAAATGAATGGCTGTTGCCATCTACCGTCAGAAAAATAAGATCAGCAGCAAGAGATAACAGCGCAGATAAGACGTGCGGAACAAAGGCTTCAGCAGCCACAGAGGATCAGCTCTTCCTACTGAAATCTTTCAAATACAAAACTTAAGTGACCGAAGAGAAATAGAAAAAGTCCCTTCTACTTCTAAGCCACTGTCATTTTTAGGTCTGATCAAGCTGGGAAATAAACACGAACCCAAACTCTGATAATTTCATTTTGTATGGATTTGGGGGTTTGGAAGGTTTCACCCAGAGCTGCAGCTAGAGTTCAGTACACACAAATTTATAAAAATTAATTAATAAAGCTTAATTTTAAACACTATTAGGCCCAAGCTACGATCATGCCTCTGCAGCCTGAAAACTGTAAATGCAGGAGGTAAAAGCCGTGCCCCAGGTGCCTGAGCACGGCGATGCAATGCAGAGTTCTGGCTTGAAAATGGACCTGACCCGACCCTCGGGCAGGGCAGAGTCACCCAGCACAGCACCAGGAGCCAGAGTGGTTCTCCCAGGCTCTGATGCCAGAGGTTTAGCACTTCCTGGGGTTGATTTTTCCAAACTTCTTTTGTGTTAAACAACTTCCCAGCTTGGGTGTGTTGAGCTGAATGCAGAGAACTGGGCAAAGAAAGGGACAGAAAGTCTATAAAGGGACAGAAATATGATATTCTTACAGCATCTTTAGTCCATGTTTTTTAGCATTTACAAAGATTTGATTGCATGTCTTCACTTTACCATTAAATTACTTATGTATAAATAATTGAGACATATGCTTCTTCTGTTCCTTTTCCTGATAAACATCCTTAGATACCACATCCAAGCACATTTTGAAGGTACCCCTTGTTGAGGCAATCTACAAACAGAATTAGGGTAGGGTTCTATTGATATTTGCCAGACCTGTCGGAGGTTAAACAGCCTTTGAATTAAACCATTCTTTACTCTTTGATAATTACTGTTTTTCCTTAAGACACTTTTTGTTGCCTCTTAAGCAAGGTCAACTTGAACTGCATTGTTAGACTCCATATCTCAGTACAACATTAACTCTGCCCGTGCTGTTCTTACAAACTCTGTGTGTGCTGTCACCTCTGCCAACAACTTTGGGAAGTGTTCAGCAGAATTCTCACTAAGTGAAAAAACTCCAGCTTTTCTGTTGGTCATTTCAAATACATGGCCAAGTGTACTTTAAATTTGCACACAAAGTCACACCAACATGTGAATCTATACTTGTCCATCTTTACAAATCTCTTGCACTGATTTAAATCTTCTTTGGTTTGTTTGTAGCACACTGACACATCGCATCCAACCCAAACAAGCATGATTGTTTTTAAACTAATGCAAGGAAGTAAATCCTACACTGGGAACAGATTAATGAAAGCAGCGTAAGATAAAATCCTGCTGCTTTCACGTACGGGGAGTGAAAAAGGGCAACGACATTGAGAGGTGACTGAAGTCAGAGGTCAAGGTAGAGCCAGGAGAGGAGCACAGCTCAGGACCGTGCCTGCCCTGCAGCACCGCAGCTGGGATCGAGAGCTCATCCTGAGAAATGAAGGTTTGGGAATGTGGTAATGGGGGAGGTGTGCTCGTCCCCTCGGGGACCCAGGTCTGCCAGCTCCCAAAAGACCCTCAGAGCTGTTTACACAGGCACTGTAATGTTACTCCTCCTGTTATCCCACCGGTTCTGTGGGATCCCCTAAAGGATTTCATCCATGGTCTACTGATTTTTTTTGCTAGGTTCTCCACAGAACAGGATCGGTTTTCCCACAGGGACAGAAAGCTCTGGGGTGTTCAGAATCAGCACACCAGAAGATGACCATGCAAAAGGAAGGCAGCCCCAGGCACACAGGAGGGCAACGAGGCCACTTCGTCCTGCTGGGAGCACACACAGGGCTGGGTCACCTTTGGCCAGAGCACCGTCCCTGTAGCCAGCCTGGCACAGCAAATGTCGTGTGACTGGCCTCGAACGGCAGCAATGCCCACCTTAAACAGACCCGAGCCAGCTGTCCTTCAAAGGTCACCCTAAATATCTGCTACACAACCTCCTGACCACTCGGCGCTAATTCCCGGGCATTTGGCGCTCCACGAGTCACCCAGGATGTGCAGCCCTAAATCCCAAAGTAACAGAAGGGCAGCCCGGGGTGTGAACCTCAGTAATGCCCTTTCGTAACTCTGCTGAGCATAAGAGCTCCTCTTCTCCCAAATATAAACGGGATTTTAAAATTACTTTGAAATTAAACAAATCTGGAGATATTAAGAATGAGCACTTATATTCTGGGGGAAGAAAATTGACTTAATGCCAGATGACACAAGATGGAACTGCTGCTGGGGCAGGTAATTACTGCTGGATGCCGGGTGACTTTTTTTCCCTATCTGCTCTGAGGAGAGACATAGAATACAATTCCTTTGACACACTTGCAAATGGTTTTAAACACTTCAGGAGTGAAAGAGCTGAGAGCTTCTGTTTGCATTCCTAAAAAGCCACATTAGCACGTTTTTTGGCCCGTTTCACTGGGGCAGGTAGGGCAGCTGTGCAGGCTGTGCAGAAGCGGTAGCAAGCTGTATCTACAGCTCCATTTGTTGTCCTCTCTGCAATAATGTCACATTGCAGTTTTCCTTGTTTCCACAAATAAACAGAAACAAAAGTAGACCACGTTCTGAGTTCCTTAGCATTTTCTCTCTGACATGTGGATCTGCAGTGCAGATACTTTTTTTATGACTACAGAAACTTGGCAGTTTCACCTTATCACCCCTTTCAGAAGGGAGAGCTAAAAAAATCATTTTAAATGCCACCAAACCATGTATACTTAGAAGACTTTTTTTCAGAGACAATTGCAGGTCGAGTTTCATTTGAAAAATAATGTCCTAAGCACATGAAATACCTTGGCTCTGCATGTTTAGTTGAGAGTCTGAAATGAAGTATTTGATGCTAAGTGAAAGCTGTTGCTTGGAAACAAAATAAAACAGTGAAAACACAATTGTTTGAACTAAGAAAGAACATTACCATCAGCAGAGCCAGCACTAGTTTTAGCTGGATCTGATTTATTAAGCAAATTCAGATTCCAGTACCAGAAAGGCCCTATATATCTTCAAGTGTGTGGGGTCGGCCTCTCCTGTTTCTGTTTATTCTGGCCGCAGAGGGCTTCTTTCAAACAGAATAAAAAAATTAAGTACCCGAGTTCACTTCCATCCTCTGTGCAAAGAAAAAAACTGAAGGCCACAAGATGGCACTGGTCAAACACTCAGGATATTAACGGAGAGTTGGTAAATGAGCACTGATGATGCCCAAGCCCAGTTTGTAGGGTTATGTCTGTGTCCCACACATGTGCCCGCAGGTCTGGTGAACTTTCCATAAGTGGTTGATGACAGGTGCAGAAATACCAAAAATGTTTAGCTTTGGTCAGAACTAACAGCAGAGGTAACTGAGCAGCCAATTCCTGTGGTGGTGATGGCACAGGATGGGCCCCGGGCATTCCTGCCTCAGGCAGACAGTGCTGGGGCTCAGCACTCCACAGGCAGGTTTGGTGGTTTGGTGCTGTGCCCCTGGCACAAAATAGGCAAGTTTGGTGTTGCATCCTGGCACAAACCAGGCAGGTTTGATGCTGTGGCTTTGGCACAAAGCAGGCAGGTTTGGTGTTGTATCCTGGCACAAAGCAGCCAGGTTTGATGCTGTGCCCTGACACAAAGCGGGCAGGTTTGGTGTTGTACCCTGCCTGGCACAAAATAGGCAGGTTTGGTGTTATACCCTGGCACAAAGCAGGCAAGTTTGATGCCGTGCCTTTGGCACAAAGTGGGCAGGTTTGGTGGCATGCCTTTGGCACACATTGGAGAGTTGTTCTTCATGCCAGTGCCAAAGCCTGAGCACAGGAAGAGGAATTGCTAAGGGAGGACAAGCCACAACACCTTCCCCTCACAATCCTTGCTCCACACTACAGTGAAGTACTTGTCCTCAGCTGCCCACGCTCCGTCTCTCACGTTTTCACAAATTCCGCTCCTTGTCGCCAAAATCGATGAGTAAAACTCAACATTCCTTGAACTCGATGAATGAAGTTCAGCATTTCTGAGCTTCCATCACCGCTGGGCTCTCCTAGATAAGATCTCGGCGGCGGGCGGGCGCATCCCTCCCACCGCCCGCACTCCGCGGGGAGCACACGACAAAACTCCGCGGGCACCGGCGCTTCGGGGGCTCCGTTCGGGGTCCGCGGCCGGCTCAGCAGAGCCGGGGGCCGCCTGGGCACCCCGACCGCGGGGGGCCGGCCCCTCCGGGCGGGGGGTGGGGGGGTTTTGGGGGGATGTCGGGGCGGCGCCGACCGCGCACTCCCACATCTCTGGGAGCCACGGCTGCTCAGCGCCCCACGGCGCCGCACCCGTTTTGCTCTGCTGGGGTCCCCCAGCTGCCCAGGGCAGGCGGGCCGGCCCTCAGGTCCCGGCCACCGCCGAGGCTGACAGAGACGAACTCTTCGCGGCGGCAGTGGCGCTGGGCCTACCGACCGCGGCCTCCACGAGGGGCGAGGGCTGGACCATCCCAGGACAGGTCCCTGGAGGGACAGGGACCCCAGGGTGTGCCGGGGTGTGGATCCCCATCGCTGGCTTTTTTTGAGGCCGGAACTCTTTTCCCCCCCATCACCGCCCCCCTTTCCCTTGAGCCGCGCCCTTTGCCCGCTGAAAGTCAGCGAGTAAAACAGCGGGTGGGTGTGAGGGGCGCAGCCGCCATTAGGGTTAGTTGACCGCAGGGCCTGCCCACCCCGGCAAAGGCCGCAGAGCCGCCGCGTCCCCTTCTTATGCAGCGCGGCCACGCCCTCCGCGTCCCCATTGGTTGGAGGGGCACCATCCTCCCCTGCCATTGGCTGTTACGGCTTGATGGGGCGGGGCCCGGGGGGCGGCGGGAGTTTGGAACGTGCCGCGTGTTCGCGGG
>JANPWX010000443.1:792872-860058 GCA_024734555.1 Trochalopteron elliotii | reverse complement strand
CCGCTGCCCGGGGCCCGGGTGTGACACGGGGTGACAGGTCCCGGTTTAGCCGGGTTAATCCCGGGGGGGCCGGGAGCACACGGCATCTGCCCGCGCCCCCGCGCTCCGCCGCCGGAGCCGCAGCGCCCCGGGTCGAGCCGCAGCCACCATCTCGCTGTCCCTTGCTGCTGCCAGACTGCCCTGAGCGAGCGCGGGCAGGTCCGCACCCTGACTGCTCTGCCGTCGTTAACCCTGTTAAGGAGTAAAAAAGCTGAAATCTTGCATATAAATTGATTTGTTGTTTTGTTTTGTTTGTTTGTATTACTTCTGCAGATCAGAAGGTGTCTGCAGCGCGTTCTCAAAATGCAGTATTCCCATCACTGTGAGCACCTGCTGGAGAGGCTGAACAAGCAGCGAGAGGCCGGATTCCTCTGCGACTGCACCGTGGTCATCGGGGAATTCCAGTTCAAAGCACACAGGAATGTGCTTGCTTCCTTCAGCGAGTATTTCGGGGCCTTTTACAGAGATGCATCTGACAACAACGTTGTCTTGGATCAGACTCAAGTGAAAGCTGATGGATTCCAAAAGCTCCTGGAATTTATTTATACAGGAAACTTAAACCTTGACAGGTAACATACTATTAAAGGGGAATGGGGAAATAAACTTTGTGGTAAGGCAGGACTGGAGTTTTTGTAATAAGGTCTGGAGAAACAAATAGCAGTGAATGTGAGAAATATTAACAACTTGAAGTTCATCTGTTTGTATGCTTTAAAATACCCCTTGACATGTGAGTGCCAAAATAAAGGTGTGTGATCTGATATTTCAGTGATTGGGAGTTTGAGTCTCCTGCTGTTTCTGTCTGCCTTGGGGGAGATTAAACATCCTGCATGATTACCAGGAGGGCGAAGGACAAGTGTGTGTCTGGGGGTGAATTACAGTAGTCCTTTTCTTCAGAAACACACAGGAACTGTGAATGTGGTAGAGACTTCAGTGTGAGGGATGGATGAGGATAGACACAATTTTAAAAGTCACTTTTGTTAGAATTTGCATGATCAGTTACTTAAAATTTTATATTACATTGCCCAAAAGGAGTCACGGAAAAACTATTTCCTCTCATTACTGCATTGATTTCGTGCTGTTGTGCTGCTTCACATCCAGTGAGGATGCTTTTTTCTTTGCAGTGCCTTTTTCTCAGTGAAAGAGATTCATCTCTCATGAGGGAGGTGTGGCTACTTGGAAGTACCAAGTCCAGGATTTTTACTTCTTTCTCAATGTCTGATGTCAAATGCAGGCTTAAAAACTGGGTGTGAAATCTCATACTCAGTAATTTAAGTACATAGATGCAGGGTGGGTTTTTTTAATTAGCTGCAGGCATTAACAGCAGCAGAGCTGAAGTAAGTGATTGGTGTTTTGCCAGTTACATATGAGAGAGCTGTGCAGAGTTCTTGACGTCCATCAGGGACTGCAGCAGGAGAGTTTTTGGATTTTCAGGTGGAAATTTTCTGAGCAGGTGGATCTCTGAAGGAGGAGGAAGGTGAAAGTACCATTCTTGCCCAGAGAGACCTATTTGGCTATAGGTGACACCTGTCATGCTGTCCTGTGACCCATCAGGGGCTTATGCAACTGCCTGCAAAGTCTCTTGTCCCCAGAGGTGGTGGATGCATGAGTGACACCAGGAGGGTGCTTTGAACCCAGCAGTCACGTAGTACAAGATTCTGAAACAGTTGTACTCATATGGAGAGTAATTGTGGCAAGTTGTTTATTGTTAGAATGAGGTTGTTTACCATGAATTTCTCTTTAAAGTGCTGTAAATCCATAAATGCACTCATGGTATGTGTTGCCACCTTTTCCAGATTTTTTTTTTTCCTGAACCATCAAGGCGTGTGTGGCAGGAACTGAAAAATAGATTGTAGTGGTTTAAATGAGGACTTCCTTAGTGTTACTGCCACAGAAGTGCTGAGGTGAATGCACTGCTAGTGAATTACCTGAGACTTTGGTCAGAAGGTTTATGAAATGGTACTTTATGTATTTTATTTTCCAGTGTTTTATCCCTTCGTTCTGTTATTTCTGAGCTGTTTGGACCAACAAGCCCATGTCTGGCCTCATCACCTTACAGTTGACTTTTGACTTAAAATTCTACAAGAGGCATGTAACTAAAATAAAATCCTCAGTGAGGGTATGCAGACCTCACTAGACCTGCAGTTCAGGAATAATTGACATTTTAGAGCCTTGTGGCACTACAGCACCGAGAAATTAAATGTTGCCGTGTGTTCTCAAAGTTGCATTTTCTGACAGCCTGGTCCAAACAGCAATGTGTCCGTTTGTGATACATTTGGTGCAGAACAGATGTTTACTTTGTCCAGAATGTTTCACCCAAGCCTTATCTCCTTGCAGCTGGAATGTTAAAGAGATTCACCAGGCTGCCGACTATCTCAAAGTAGAAGAAGTGGTCACTAAATGCAAGATCAAGATGGAAGACTTTGCCTTTATTGCTAATCCCTCTTCCACAGAGACATCCAGTATCACTGGGAATGTTGAAATGAACCAGCAGACCTGCCTCCTGACCCTCCGAGACTACAACAACCGGGAGGAGAAGGAAGATGCTGCTGCTGCTGCAGAGCTGGTTCAGCCCCAGGCGAAGAAAGCGGCTTTAGAAAAGAAATCCCCTCAACCCAAAAAGCGGAAGAAGAATTTCAGCCCCCCCAAAAGCACGGAGAATAAATCCCTGCAGTATCACAACGAGGTGGCTGAGAACACGTCCTTTGAGATGTTTTTGGATGCAAACAAGCTGGCCACCCACATAACAGAGCAGGCTGCCCAGGGCAGTGATAACTCGGAGCTGCAGCTGGCAGCGGTGGTGGCCAGCGAAACGCTGGCGGCGCAGGATATCCTGGCCCAGACCGTGGCAGCCAAACAGAAACGGGGAAAGCCTCAGCAGAGCTGTGCCCTGAAGGAGCACTGCATGTCCAACATAGCCAGTGACAAGGGCACTTACCAGCTGGAGAGCTCGGGGGAGGAGCTGGACCAGAAGTTCTCCAAAGCCAAGCCAGTGTGCACCACCTGTGGGAAGGTGTTCTCCGAAGCCAGCAGCCTCCGTCGGCACATGAGGATACACAAAGGGGTGAAGCCCTACGTGTGCCAGCTCTGTGGGAAGGCCTTCACACAGTGCAATCAGTTGAAAACACATGTAAGAACTCACACAGGTAAGCCACTGGCTGTGTCTCATGGGCTGTGGATCACACACAGCCTGGGAGTGTAGGACTAGAAAGATTCTGGCTTCTTCCTCCTGAAATTTTGTCTGCTGTCACTGTGCATGCAGGGGTAGACCCAGTGTCCTGATAACATGGAATGTTTCAGTGTTTTTCAGTACTAAATCATAGTTTCAGTAGCTAGAGAGGACTTTTATTAGTCTGAACATCTTGATTTCTGGATGCTTTCCCTGATGTCTCTGCTTACTAAATGTCAATCAACACAAAACCAGGACACTTAGGAGAGCTGTCTTTTAGCTCTGTGCAGCAGTGGAGTGGCCAAAAGCTACTGTCAGTAGAGCATGAAACTGAGCTGCACTTGATACAAGAAATTCTCTTGCTTTTTTTTAAACTTCAAAACATAATACATGTTTGGGAACAAGAGTGGGGAAAATATTCAGTCTTATAACTTGTGCCATAGGGTCTTCAAAAAAGGGAGGAGGTTGTCTGAATTACTACAACATTTGGGATTTTATTTCATAGGTGTGCAGCTGAAATGTGTGATGATGTTATGATCTCTGCATTCAGTAACATCACCAGGAGCTTGTGTTGTATCAAACATCCAAGAGAAACCACGTAGGAGCACTTAAACATTTTAATCCAGCATGTCTGGCTTTAAAAGATGATGAACAACGAATTGTTGAAGCCTGGGAAGTTGCAGGGGAGAAATCCTGTGCTTGTCTTTCCATATGTTCTGTATGTTGGAAAGCTCTGAGCAGAGGTCACAGGTTTTGCAGGAAGCTGTGAAAATGTAGATGTTGAAGAACAGCTGCAGGAGAACAACTTGCTCCTCCTGTGACTTAGGGAGAGAGTTTCAAATTCTGTCAGCCAGGGTCTGACCAAAGATTCACACACGAGGTGGAGCTTGATTGCAGGATTCAGGGACAGTGCTGGTAGGAATGCCAGCTGTACTTTGTACCTCTGAGGGTATTGTCCTGGGAATTTTTGCAAGAGTGGGGAGAGAATTCCCTGGTGTTGGTTGCTCAGTGGCATGCTAGATGTCTAATACTTTTACTTTTTGAAGTTTTTATGTACACTATTTACTCATGAGGTTTGATTGTGCACTGCCACAGAGTGGCAGAGAAAGGCATTTTTATACTTTCTGGGTCTGCAGAGTTGCACAAGCCCTTGCAGGAGACAGTTCACCACTAAGAGGACATGAATAGTCAGAGAAGTACCTGTAACATTCTGCAGCAGATGCTAATGAGAAATTAAGGAGCACTAGACTGCATGTTGAAGACCTGTTGCTGTTGGACAAGCAAGAAAAAGCAGATGATTTGTTCATTTTAAATGTTCAGAATGATGAATGGACATAACCAGCAAAGAGTCTGAAACTGAAGTGGCAGCATTCTTAAAATAATGTGGAGAAGCTGGCACTATGAAAAACATTATTACTTTTTTTTTTTTTTACCCAAATACAAGGTGTTAAAAAGTAGTCCTGTTATCCTCTGTGTTGTAGCACGTTCCACTTCAGTGGACTGATTACAGGATTTTCCAAGATGTTACTTGTAAGAAGCATTAGAACAGACACCTGAGCTTTGGTCAGGTCATGGATTGCAAAGCTTTCTTATGTAAATGCAGAGAGCACTGAGGGTGTTGTTTTTCACTAGGGGAGAAGCCATACAAGTGTGAACTGTGTGACAAAGGCTTTGCCCAGAAGTGCCAGCTGGTGTTCCACAGCCGGATGCACCATGGAGAGGAGAAGCCTTACAAATGTGATGTCTGCAACCTGCAGTTTGCAACCTCGAGCAACCTGAAGATCCACGCCAGGTAGGCACAAGTGAGATCCTGCAAATGCTTATCCTTGGGTTTATTTAAACACAAATATTTAAATATTTAGAGTGAGAGCAAACGTGATTTCTACTCCTTTTCGTGTGGGACTTCTCTCACAATGCCTAACAGAATAATTGTATGGATGTACTTGCTCATTAAGGACGAGATTTGTGCTGGATGAATGTACCTGAGTCTGGTATCCTTGTTTTAAACTGCTTGTAGCCCCCGAGAGGAGAGAGTTCTGTGGCAGGAAGTGAGAGCAGTTCTCACTGCCGTCTGCGCAGGACTTTTGGCAATTTGGGCAGGAGCAGGAATGATATTCCCGTGTTAGGAATCACCATCTTATGTTTCAGTACAAGGATGGTGAGTGCCCATGGTGCTTGTCAGCTGTGCAGGGCCTGTGGCTCAGCTCAGCTGCCGTGGAAGTCACGGATGTGCTGATCCCAGGGGGTCCAGGGAGGGACCCGGCCGCGAGTTTCCCCCCGCGGGACCCGCCAGCTCACTCCAAGCTCCGTTGTCATCTGTGTGCTGTACCCCAGAGCACCGAGCAGGAGGAGCAGGGCTCAGAGCCCTCCCTGAGGTGCTCCCTCAGCCCGGGGTGCTGCTCACTGGGCTGTGCTGTCGTTGCAGGAAGCACAGCGGGGAGAAGCCGTACGTGTGTGACCGCTGCGGGCAGCGCTTTGCCCAGGCCAGCACGCTGACGTACCACGTGCGGCGGCACACGGGGGAGAAGCCCTACGTCTGTGACAGCTGTGGAAAAGCCTTCGCCGTGTCCAGCTCCCTCATCACCCACTCCCGCAAACACACAGGTACAGGACAGGGCAGCAACCCAGAAATCCACCTTGGATTGTGGATTGTTGTCACCCAGCTCCTTTCTCGTGTTGTTTTTCCTTTGATTCCAGTTTCGGGAGCGCTTTCTCCCATTGGACATCATCTCTGTTTTGATTTGTTCTTAATTTGTATTGTGGTTTATGTATTGAAATAACATCGTGCTTGTGTTTCCTTTAGGAGAGAAGCCATATATCTGTGGCATTTGTGAAAAGAGTTTTATTTCCTCTGGAGAGCTCAATAAACATTTTCGGTCCCATACAGGTCAGTTTTCAGACAAGCTGCTTCCTGCACCATAAATTTTAACTTACTTTTAGTCTTTTGCCTTTAAAATCCACTGCGTTGGTCTGTACTTGGAAGCAGAACAGTTTCTTAATTTATGTATCTCTGGGTTAACATAATGTAAAGAAAATATTCATTAATTTCTTTAATTGCCTTCAGTAGTATCTGTGCCATAGTGTAGGTGTTGATGTATGGTCGAGGCTTTACTTAAAATGTTTGGGTCCTCTTGCTTTGTTTTAAACTACTACTCTGGAAATAATTTCATACTAATAGTATAAATACATAATATAATATAATATAATAATATATAATATAATATAATAATATATAATATAATATAATATAATAGAATAGAATAGAATAGAATAGAATAGAATAGAATAGAATAGAATAGAATAGAATATCTAATACAGTAAATAGTATAATACAGACAAAATAAGAGTTACAAAGTTGTATTGCAAAATAGAACATTAAAATCTGTTATCCTGTGTCTCTAACTGTATTTTTTTTTCAACATCAAGATCATTCTCAGTGCCAAACCAATTTTTTTTTCAGGTGAAAGACCATTTATCTGTGAAATGTGTGGAAATTCCTACACAGATATAAAAAACCTTAAGAAGCACAAAACAAAAGTTCACACAGGTGAGTTCCTTGTGCAAAGAAATTTAAGAAACCACATCAGCTCTTTTATCTTCCATGCTGAATACATATTTTTGCTCATCCAGGCCTAAAATTAGAAAACAAAGGGATTTTGGATAATAGTTGTTTTTAGGGCCAAAAGCATCTGTATCCACTATTCAACACCAGCTCCATACTCCTCGTCCTCTGTCCATCCTTGTGTATTGACCATAAATCCCATAAAGCCTCTGTCGTAGGGAAGAGGGAATAAATGGTGTCTGTACATCTGGATTTGGAGGGAGAGGGTGAGAAAATGAGCCATGTGCTGAGACAATGTGGAATTCAGGAAAGCCCCAGTGCAGCAGGAAGCCAGTGGTGAGGGCAGGGCAGCACTGAGTGTGGAGAGGTGAGCTGGGAGAGCTGCCAAAGCAGGCCAGCCCCTGTGGAGGGACAGCAGGCAGCCAGGAGTGCCTCAGCACTGAAATAACAGACTTTGGAGCATGCTTTGGTAGAGGAAGGGTCAGATATCTGATGTGGTTTAATCACAGAGCCATCCAAGAGCAGTGGCTGGCTGCATCCCAGCAGGAAGACAGCAAGGAACCCACTAACAGGGTTTCAATTAAGAATAGAAAGTAATTTTTCAAGTGACTGGATAAAATCTGTGATGTGTCCATCTGGAATGGAGTTAAGAATTGTTGTCTTCCAAAGAAGTTTACAGACAAAGGGTGCTTTGTACACTGCTGTTTGAGTTAAAGGAGGATGCTTGGGTGTGACTGTGGTTCTGAGACTTTCTGGGGTGGAAAATCTCAAGGAAACTTTCATGATTACATTTTTTCCAAAGATCCTTTGTTCACTGTGATGTTAAGGGTTTGTTGTCTTCTGTACCATGCCAAGTAGAGATCAGGTTGGAATGCATCATCCTTCCAGTTGTCACACTACAAGCAGCAGCAGATGTGATTCCCAGTGCTTACACTGTACTTAGAGCTGGCCTGGAAGCACCAATATCCCAGCTGCACAGGCAGCCTGTGACACACAAGGTCTTGGCTCTGACAGTCATTGGAAAGGGAATTTACAGAATCTGTGCACGAGCTTTTGAACATTTCTTTCTGGTTTGTGTTTTTTTTTGTTTGTTTCTGCAGGACCTGAAACTTCCCCTGATTCTACTGCACTTGATAATTCTTTCAATGAACAAGAATCCATTCAGAGTCAGAAAAGTCCTTTATCAGAGTCCATAGATGTGAAACCCTCTGAGATGTCTTTAGCACTTCCTCTCCCCATTGGGACTGAAGACCATCAGATGCTGCTCCCTGTGACAGGGAGCCAGTCCCCTTCATCAGAAACATTACTGAGATCTGCTGTGACTGGATATTCAGAACCTCAGTTTATTTTCCTGCAGCAGTTGTACTGACAGAGCAGTGCAGAGCCATCCAGGTAGTTTGGTAGTGAGCTTGGAAATGTTTGGTAAAGTGAACACAATCAAACCACCAGTCATGCTCTCCAAATTGGACGTGTTCATTGTTTTCCTCTGTGTAAAGACACCTGTAAGGCATTTCCATTGTGCAGTGCTGAATTGTGCTAATCTACAAGCAAATTTCTATTTGTGATTAACACTGATTTCCAGGAGATGATTCTGGCAACACCTGCCTTAAGAATTCTCTGTTACATATGTTGATGTACTTTTCGAGTTCTCTTCCCATGTTCCTGTTGATTTGAGGTGTCACAGTGTCATTTGAGAACAGATATTTTAAGCCATATTTGATAGTTTAGGAAGATTAACCCAGAGGCATAGGGAAAAATCATAATTTGGATGTATTAGTAAGCCTGCACTCCAAGGGGCTAGAATGGTCCATGATGAAGGCAGGTCAGGGCTCTGCTGAGCTGCTTGCACAGATTTGCTGCTGGCTGTCAGAAGTGCCATCTTCAAGTGGATCCTGACCAGAGGGAAAGGTTTGGATGTATTTTCCTGACAAGGAAAGTAAAGGAGGGTTAATTTTTGTCTGAAGTGTGGCAAGTGGGAGGGTCCTAATGGCATGGATACTCCTGGGTCTTCTTTCCAACCAATTGCCTTTCTTTGTTTGAAGTGGATCCAGCATTGTTGTATCTTGTCCCAGATTTATTTTTCACATCCCTAAAACACCCTTGGTTTGGCACAAACAACAACAAAAGGAGAGCTGGGACATGCATGTTGTAGATGAGGTGACAAGATGCAGTGAGTTAATTAGTGAGGCATGAATCAGAGCTTCATAATCCTTTTTTTGGCTGTAGTGCTGCTTCTTGTGCTAGATAGGAGGTACAAAAAAGGAAATAAATGCCACCCTTCACTGTGAAAATAATAAGTGAACACTACACGAGGAGGCATTAAAGAATAATACAACGGAGCAGATTGATATTCTTCCAGGCAAGGTCTTGTTAGAGTTTAACTGATTTGTTTCAATTAAAGTTTTTTGTATTGCTTTACCTCTCATGTCACTTGTCCACAGTAACTGCACAAAACTGGTACCTAGCAAGGCCCAGGTAAAGACAGGCTTTATTACTAGCAAGAGACATATTTAAAAAGCAACATTTTAATGTCTTGGTAGGGTCATAAAGGACTAGGTGACAATAGAAGTACCTTTCTACTCCATTTTGCCAGTTTGTGCCATTAACAACTGTAAGCATTATTTATGTAATCATCAAGCAGTAATGAAACAGTCATGATACTGTACCAACAATGCATTTAAAGCTGTCCTTTGTTGGTTATTTCCTTGGTGCTAGCATGTATTTCCACTGATGCCTTGTGTCCAGATCAATAGAAGAGCATAGAAGATACCTCTTAACTGATTCCGTTTTACATGGAGTAATAATTAATCTGCACCTTAATTAAACAGACTTGTGAAAAATTTCTTGAAGGATTTCATTTAGAGTCTGAAAATGGTCCCTTGACTCCTGAGTGTGACTATAATTTTTTTTTTCTCTTCCTACATGTTTATATTTGTAAAGTAATAGACCTTTTGTTGCTTTGCATTGATCATTTTAGTGTGGGGCATATCTATAACCTGCTGCTTGGTCACATTTTATGCTTTAATATATGGTAGGTTTGCTGATGAAGCCTACCATGGCCAGCAGAAGTTCAACAGCATGGCCAGCCATGCCATGTTCAACAGGAACATCCCTAATCTCTTACACTGTCCCTACTGAAGCTAATTAATGCAGGCCCTTTAATTTCTCTGCTTGTCTGTCCCACAACACTGATGAACAGCTGATGTTCATAATGCTGGCAAAAGACAGGGGATAAAGTTCTCTGGTATTTTCTTTTTGGCATTTCCCTTTGTCTCCCCTCTTGTCTCTTTCAGCTTCTGTTGTTGGTGTAGCCCCTGAGGGATTCCTCAGCCTTGCCATTTAAGACTGAAGAACCACAAAATCAGGACCTTGACTGTGTGTAGCTTGTAGTAAGCTTCCTCTTTGCTGTCTCTCTCTGAAACTAGAGCAGAAATCTTGGGATAGACAAAGGTTTAGTCATGAATACTGAGAAAGAAAACACAGTGCAACTTATAAGTTGCATATTTAAACAGCTTTGGAAGACAAAGTAAAGATAGGCTGCTGGTAGCAGAGGAAAAGCAGCTCAGGATAAACATATCCAGGATAAATGAGCAGGAGAGAGAACAGCTCTGGAAAGAAACCTAAACAATAACTACATTCCTACATAGAAAATGCATTCCATAACAGTGTTTGTTTGGACTGGTTTTATATTTCTAAAATTATAGCTTATTACTGTATTCTTAGATTTCAGACTTTTTTAAAAAATACAGTGCTTAGATTTATACAGGATTTGTTTAGATACTTATAACAGTAACAGTTGCTTTATTAGTCATTTAGTTTTCTTTATAGACAAGAAGATATTCATTATTTTTTACAATACAACAATTTTAACCTTTCTTAATAGAATACAAAGGCTTGTAGTTTTGTCTTGGAGCAATAATTTAGTGACCTGCACTCTTGAGTCCCCATCTGAGAATCTTGATTTTTATCCTCATCTTTTATGAAGATATCTCAGCTGCTGAGGTATGATCTCTACCAACTGTATTCATTTACTAGAATATAGATTTTAAATAAATAAATAAATATAAATATATATATATATATATTTGTAGGTGTGTTCAGGCTGTAGGTCTGGACTGTACCTTTTGCCAATAGATGCATGGAAATCAGCTGCACATGTAAGTCCTAGGCTTAAGGGTTCATTTTGAAGTACAAGGCTTATAACAGTATTGGTAATTTCTGTAAGGGATTAATATGGGAGAGCATGGAATCTTTTTAGGCATGTGTCCTTGCAAAAGAAAAGAAGGAATTTCAATAATTCTATTAAGAGTAATACAAAGAACGTGACATGTTTTGTCACACTGCTCTTTCAGTCAGTTTTGCACTGAAGTTGGTGCAAGTTTTGCCTGAATAGCTTATCTGCATCTCTAAATCTCTGAATTGACTGTTTGGAAGTACTTAGGTGAGAACAGCTCTTTGTATCACATTGACTTTTAAATTAGTGCCTCTCAGTGGGCACAAAGCATGACAACCTTTCTGAAATCACGTGCTACAAAACAATTTTCAAGTACAGACAAGTCCCACATGAAGGATTTCAGGGCTGTGATCTCGGAGAGGCTCAATAAGCCTTGCAGAACTAAGTTCAGATAAGGACTAATAACTGATTTTTTTTTTTGGTTAAATTATTTTTAAAGTATCTGTCATGTATATACAACTTTTCCTCTGTTATTTGTATATACCTCAACTCTCAATTTTATAATCCCCTGGGAAGAGGGAGTTGTACATATTTAGCCTGAAGTGTTTTATGTTAGACTTTAATAAACTTGTTTTATAATTTTCCCTCACCTTGTGTCTCCTGTTTATAAAACTGCAAGGGGTAGCAACAAAAACAGGAGGGAACCAGCCAGACACAACCCCTGTCACCAGCCTGGCACGAGGACCATGGGGGCCCCTGGAGCACACAGTGGGATTTGGGGGTCCTCTGCTGCACCCCTGCCCTGCTGGATCAGTCACTTGCCTTCATTTGCCTCCCCTCTCTCAAACTGGGGGGAAAATGCTGCCTTTCAGCAAGGTCTAAAAGCTGAAAAAAATGGTTTTCAGAGCAGGATTATGCTTGCTTTAGCTTCTGAATAACTCAGAAGAACATGGCAAAAAAAAAAGTCTAGCCTTTGTAAATTCTCATTCCAAAGAATACAAGATACATCTTCTAAGAATTTCAAGGTCAGAGGAAAGAAGAAATGAAAGTCTCTGGCACAGGCCTCTTTAAGCAATACAGGAGTTTGCACAAATAATTGTTTAAGTTTGCAGGAAGCTGTATACAAAATTTGGTAGGAATTACTTGGCATCCCTTTCTTCCAAAGGAATATCAAAGAAAACTGTTAACACATGAGCTGTTTTTATGGATATTGTCAGTAATGAAGAGGGCTTTATGGGCTGAACAAGTTGCTGTTAAACAAGGGTTCAGATAGAGTGCAAATACTTCAAACACATACACCAGCATTTTTGGATGCCATTTTACCTGATATATTTTGACTGTGATACTGTTGCCATCTTATCACACCACGGAAACCAAAATACTGCTGTTGGTAGAGTGGAGTACCTGATCCCACCCCAGATTAACAAATGTCATTCATACAAGTAAATTAAGACTTAATTTGAGCAGTGGAATTAGACTGAACTTCATATACCTGGCAAGGGAAAGAAAGATGCATGGAAAAAATAGATGTCTGAGTCTTGTGGTGTTTCTAGCAAGAAATTCTGTCACCAGTGTGTCAGCACTGACACTATCAGAGTGTCACCTGCAATGATCCAGAGCAGCAGCACTCAGAAAAGTACCAACACAGGCTTATCTAATTATTTCAGAATTTAGGAATGCTCCTAGTGTGGAGATTCTTCTCAAACCACCGTGTTTGGTATATCCCCAGCTTTAGTTCTCATTGTTGCACCCTTCCTGCTGAGCAAGAGTTAAAATAGAAGCTCCTCTCTAGAGCTGGGTGTTCACAGGTGACTTTGTGTGGACTTTGTGCTCAACTGGGTGACTGTAGGCTGGGAGAGCCCTGGGCAGGTGTGCAGGACAAACAGACAAACCTGCTCTGGGCTCAGCTCTAAGGCCTCTGAGGATACCAGGGGCTCTTGGAGCAAGAGCCTGAGTAATTTGTGTTTGGGGGTGGGGGCAATGAAAAAACAACAACAAACCAACCGAACAACAACAAACCTCCAGCTACACCAGCTCTCACAACTGCCCTGGTCATTTCAGCTGGGGAAGAGGTGTCCAAAATCTTCCTGTTCCTACACTACCACAGTGGTAATACAGAGTCAGAACAGCAGCAGTTACACTGCTGCTTCCCAGCTATTTTTACTGAAATTACTTTTTAAAATTTTTCCTCTCTTGCTTGGATCTTGTACATACAGTCACAGATTATTCTGGTACTTCATGCTAATATTTAACAGGCACATTTAGAGAGGCAGAGGATTGCATTAATGAAAGGCTTAGAGCAAACGTCTGCCCTCCTGTTTGGTAACTTTTTCTGTTTAGGAGCATAAATTAAGTCACTTCTGCAGGGATGAGCAGAGTGAATGGAAAAAGGAAACCAGCAGAGTGATTCCCAATTAGACAAAGTCTGTCCAAACCATCAAACAATGTTTAACTACCATTACATGCATATGTTGTGTTACTCGTGTGTAGGAATTGCCCCAGGGCTATAATGATACAAATGTTTTTAGGCAGTTTTCCTGAGATGAGAAGAAATGTTGCCACCAGATTTGGTGGTGGTTTCTTTTTGTAGTGTAAGAAACAAGCATGTGCTAAAATTTAATCAAAATTCCATGCATATCCCAGCAAAGTGAGTTCACCAGCTTTGAATTCTAGCATGACTGTGGCTTGATGCTTAAGTTCACTTACCTTGGTTTAAAAAAAGTCACAGTTGGAAGAAGATTAAAAGGATGCAATTGCTAAGGAAAAGGAAAGAGTACATGGAGAACAGTGCTAACAAATGGATTTACCCAAAGCTCTCAGCTTCAGCAGGAATCTGACTCTGCAGGGTACCTGATCTGCTGCCCAGCAGCAGTCCTGGCTATTGCTTTTGTCACTGTGCTCTGCCTGGCTACAAACCTTTTCACAGTTAAAGACTTCCAATAGATGCAACGTTATTTAGCAACAAATTCTGAGGTCTTTTTGTTTGATATTTTCTCTCTGTTGCCACTTCCAGCAGGTGTAGATTCCTCCTAGACTCAAACCCCAAAGAAACAGCATGCAGCAAGTCTGATCCCAATACAATCTATTTTACTGGAAAGCAGGTCGGGAAAGCTGAGGCACAGGGAGTGCCCCGGGGTGCTGCCACACTCACAAATACTCGGAGACAGGGAGGATTCCCAGGCTGGCGTTGGCGGCGCCGGGGTCCGCGGCGGCGGAGCGCGGAGCCCAGTAGCGGTGCTTGCCCAGCCCGTGGGACAGCTCCGCCAGCAAAACCTCCCCGTCCACCTCGTAGGGAACCACATCCGTGCAGCCCAGCTCCAGGCGGCCCATCTCGATCAGCTCCCCGAATGCCTGGGGTGAAGAAAAGCAGGAATTTGACACGCGGTACTTCCTCTGAAGTGGGGTGAAGGCTTTGCAAGACAACACACGGCCCTTAGTCCCTTCAGCGTGCTCGTCTCCAGGGAGTCTCCTTCCAGCACCACCACATCAAAACCCCCAAATCAAACTGGTGTCTGGTTCACTAATTGCTGTAGTCTTCCCAACAATGGAAAGAAATTAGAACAAACAAACGCCAGCCTTCTCAGGCGAGTTCAGAACCAAGCACTTACCACACAGGCGTCTCTATCGATTTTGTTCCCCCAGATATAAATATGGGAAAGTGTCGTGTTGGATTGCATTGCGTGTGCAAGGGCTACAAGTCCTTCATCAGTTATATTGTTGCTTACAACAGACAACCTAGAAAACAGAAAAAATGTATGCCAAAGCATAGATTTCCCATCTCTTAGTTAAAAAATAAGACTTTAACTATGATTTAGTCTTATTATTATATATATAATACATATATAGAGATTTTTATTTATAATATAATTATTTATTTGTATCAAAGCCAGTCCTACTCTAATACCCTTTTCAGGTTGCCAAAGGCAGTTGGCCTCTGGACTTACTCTATTTCTCAAAGCACTTTCCTGCCTCTTGCAGCCAGGTTGTTCACTACTGAGTTCCTCAGTGTCACTGACTTTGCTGCATGGTGGCCAGGTCTCATCTCTAGTCTGCTTTGAAGCCCAAGCCTTGGCATTTATCCAGGCTAAGCTTTGATCTTTGTGAAGTGGCAGTTATTTTTATATTAGTGAACCTGCGAGGCTGTCAGAGGCACCTCGCAGCCGCCACCTCCTCAGTCTGCTACTTAAAACTAATGGCTTCAGGTAACACCTTTGATCAGCTTTTACATCCTGCCGGCGGGGGTTTAACGCGGCAGCAAAAGACACCCTGATGGAGAGATTACAGCTCTTCTGGGTTCACCCGGAAGAGAACTTAAACAGAGGATTTTCTTAAGTGTTGAAGATCAGAACCAACAAATATAGTGCCTTATCCCAGCGTGGAATCTGATTATCTCAAAATTCTGAAGACCTGCAGCTCTTGTTTTCGTTTGTGCACCACAGGGACCTGCGCTTCAAAGGCGCAGAAGGAACAAACAGATCAGTTGCCTCACCCCTCACCCTCTAAGAGTGACTGTGAAAGCTGTGAGAGCTCTGAGCAGACCTGGGGCTCACCTCCAGCACCCCAGGGTGTCTCACAAGTCTTGGAGCATCTCACACGGCAGCAGACACCGATGCTTAGTAAAGAAATCCCACCCAATCACTCACGGGGTGTTTGTTTTTTTTTTTTTTTTCCCAAGAAGGAAAAATTCTCTAAAACACTTGGAACTTCCTGACTTTCCTATTGTGATGCACATGAAGACACAGAGCTGAGATGCCATTTCAGCCACTGCAAAGTGCAGGTTTGTCACCTGCAGCCTCTGGGGAAGCTGTGCAAATACTCACGCCTGCAGAGTCATGTTCCGCGTGGCCAAAGCCTCGCTCAGGTAAACGGCTCCGTTGTCTTCTATTCGGTTTGCACTAAGATCCAGGATCTTCAGGGTTTTGTTCCTCTTTAGTAGCTCTCCCAAAAATTTCACACCATCATAGGTTATGTTATTACTGAAAGAGAGATGCACATTGTAAATTTTTTTTTTTTTTAAAGTTGCTAAGAAAATGAGTTCCTAATGTGCCTCATTCAATCACTCTCACCAGCTGAGGTCAAGGTATCTCAGGGTGGAGTTTCCATAAAGGGCATCACACAGTCGCTCCACACCAAAGTTTTTCATTCCATGCTTGCCCAAGTGTAGTTCCACAAGAGAAGAATTAATCCTCAACATCCGAGCTTCATGAACTGTGGTCTCTTCCTAGAAACATACACTCAATTTTATTAAGCTGGACTTTAGGATAAGATACAGTTGTGCCTCAGTAAAAGGCAGATATGCAACTGACTGCAAGATCTGGTCATCAGTACTGTTCTATTTTGTATATTATATAAAAATAACCACAAAACAACATCTTATGATAAAGCTAAAATGAAAAAAAAGAGAGAAGAAAAACACTATAAAAATATTTGCAGTTTTACAGTACTGTCTACATCACTGCAAATATCAGTGAAGCATCAACATTTAATTATGTCTAATCAGTTTCTCTCCCTGTTATTGCTCTTTAAAAACTGAATGTTTGAGTCAGTCTTTGACAACATTTGAAAGTATTTTGAAATTATGCTAATTATTTCATACAAGAATGAATTGGTCAAAGATTTTACTTGATCTTGGAGATCTTTTCCAGCCTTAAGGGTTCTGTTAATTGTATGCAAAAGAAACAGGACTTCTATGGGAAAAAAGATGTCCTGCCACTCTAAGGCAAAGGATGTTTGTTCAAAGTTGTCCTGTTTAGTTAAAAAAATAACTGAATTAATACTGTGAGTCAAAAATAAAGGAAAAATTCAGAAGCCTCAGAGAATGATAGAGCTGAAGATGCAATCAATGACAATTTGGGCCTTTGACAGGTGCAGAGCAGGTCCTTACTGTTACCAATAGCACAAGTTTAAATTGACTTCCAAAGCTGGAGTTAGGCAGACCAAGCCCAGCCTTAGAAAAGAAACAACTAAAATCTGTTCAAACTGTAAAATTTACCTTGGGGAATTGAGGAAGATCTGCTTTGATGACAGTTTAATTTCATTATCCTGCCATCAGGAAAACACTGATCCTGTCCCAGACACCTGAGAACTGCTGCCAGGCAGGTGACTCCACCTCCACCCAGCTCTGCAGCCAAGATCTGAGCAGGACCAGCCACGCACAGAGTGAGACAGCAAAACCACTCAGCCCAGAGAATGTGGGAATTGCTGCAGTGTCTTTCTTCTTTAGGCTCAGCTAAACAGCATCCCTTGTGCTCCCTCTCATTTCCTGCTACACAGCATGGCTCCCTCAGTTTGCTGAACAGTGCAGGAAACTCCATGTTCTAACAGCAGAAGGAACACTTGCTTCTCCAATACCAACCCCTCTCCATTGGCCCATTATTTAACTAATGTACCAACAAATAAATCTTTAAAAAATTAACCTTCTAATTAAACAGGGGCTGCACAAAATTGGGCACAGAAAGAGAAAAATAATATTCCTGCAACAATTTTCTCCAGTTTGTAAGGAATTCCATGGAGCTGTGTAGTTCAGATGTCCATAAATACATCAGTACTGACTTGACTTATGCCCCTCTCTCTGAGCTGACTGCACAGTCACTCACATACCTGTTGGTTGGATAGCAAAGGACGATTTAGGTTTATGGCTTTGAGTGATTTGTTCTGAGTCAGGGCTATGGATGTTGTTATTAGACACTGCAGGCCCTGGAAATGAAAATAAACTCTTCAGAGAAAATTGTTCAGTGTATAAATCAAGCTACCAAATTGCCATTACTATTATTTCTGCCTTCCTCTACTCTGGAGGGATGGGACTACAGCAGGCAACTGCTTACAGACACATAAAAGATTTTCTGATAATACCAATGTCAACTGCCTGTGGAATAGCAGAGTGAAATTAGACTAAGTAGTACAAATTACTTGGCAACTGAGAAAATGAAAAGCAAGAATAATGGATCTCAAAAATGCTTATCCATTCAATTGATCCTGTATTATGATTTCCCTGATTTATGAGGCAAAATCAGCCTCTGTGTGTTACCCTAACATTTATCCACCAGGTAAATTCATATTTAGTATGAATCAGGCAAATTTAGATTTTTTTTTAAAATATCCTCCTAATTTGGCCTCTATCTTATATTTATGCTACTTTTCAAGAAGGCTGGTCTGTACCCAAAGCCATCTCATTTTAAACCAACTCTATCAACTCCCTACCAAGCACACACAGACTGAGCTTTTGAATAAATCCTACACTGCCTACACTTTCCTTGTTCATGTATTCATAACACCTTCACACTTTCTGAGGGGTATTCCCCCTCCTGGCTCAGAAGCAAATTCTGAATTTCCAGGAGACAAATGTAGGCTTTTAAAAGTAAGAAGTCTCAGTTCCCAGCTCTAGGAGGAACCACATTGTCCAAGAGTAAATTGGGTGCTTTTCTACTCAAGCTCTGAGAGGAGCAGCAGAGCTATGGGATGAGTGACTTTCAGGGGTTACAGCACTGCACACTTCAGAAGGAAAAGATTCTCCAGGGAATGAGAAGTTCATTCTTCAACATGAATTATACAGGACTTTGCTTAACAGAAAGGAACAGCAGAAAAAAAAACTTCAGAAAATGTGCAAGCCAAGCACTTGAATTCCTAGAGAGACACGGTGGCTCTAAAATATCCCCAGTTCTGACTTCACAGGTGCTTTATGCAATGTGCCTTTCCAAGCACACATTGCAATATTATATATTGTGTTACCTCTGGCTGTCACAAAATCAATGACAACAGATGGTATTTCCCCCTAATTAAGCACTGCAGGACCCTTGTAATACCCTTGAAAGACTTATGTCTTATTGCTGATAATTTTACTGGGTTACTCACCAAATCACAGTCTCCAAGATCCAACTTCTCTAAGGTTGAGTTAATTCTTAGCATTGAAGCAAAGAACATCCCACCTTCGTTTCCTATTTTGTTTCCAGTCATTCTCAGGTGCACAAGACTTTGATTGCTCTAGACAAAATTTTTAAAAATATATATTCCTTTAAGATGGCCTGGAAAACAACACTGTGCTGGTTTTTTTTTTTTTCATGTGAATTCTGCTGGTTGTCACACAGAGACAAAACAACCTTTCAGAAGAATTGTGTCTAAGTGATAACACTGGCTCAGCTCTTGGCTCAGGCTCCCCTCCCTGGCACCAAACATGAGAGTCCACGAGCAAAACTCCTGTATTTGAAAACTTTTTCTTCTCCCAAGTTCATGAATTTCATCACACTCATGAAAATAATCCAGACAAATATTTCTGCCTAAATTGGCATCTGAGATACAAATTGCATTAATACTGATTTAAATCTGGTAAGCCTTGTATGAGCCCAGCATTGTACATCTACTGCACAGCCTTCATGTTTTGGAGGCCTGTCAAATTTAGTTGAAATCAGTTCAGGGTTCAAAGACTGTGAAGGAGGAAGAAAGAGCTCATGTGAGTCTTCTTTCACAAACACAACAGATCTTACATACAAGCCTCATTTCCTTGGGAAACCACATAAAAAATAACAAACTTGGGTTTGTGGTGCTGCTGTAAGGCAAAGTTTTGAAAACACGTCTCAGGCATCTTGAATCAAGACAAATATTGATGTCAAAGTGCAGTCAAATTTAATTTAATTTTTTGTGAAAAAAGAGGAAAAGAATGATGGCATTATATACCCTGTAGCATAGCATTTTTCACACAGAAAAACCCAGCTGCAATAGTTGTGCTTTTTATAGACAATTACGTCTTTTTCTAGATAATTAAGTGTTAATGGCAGCACAGTGCAACTTTTCTCTTGTGTGAAATCTGATTTCTGAAGTGTGCCTTGGGAAACCAGGCAATCCCTGTGACACAGCAACATGCTGAAAGGAGCAAAGACAGAGGCCCCTTTCAGCCAGCTCTGATGTTGGCAGCACAGCCAGTACTGGTCATCAAAAGCAAAAATATCAAAGGAGATGCCATTGCCTAAATCTCCCAGGCAAATACTCACATGGAGTGCTTCTGCTATCAGCTCTGCCCCACTTGTGCCAATGTCATTGAACATCAGGTTCAGATACTGCAGGCTGGAGTTTTCCTTGGGAACAAACAGAGCAGGAAGCAATGACAGTTGTTTTCCAAAAGCACAGCTGTGTTTTCCAAAAAGGAGATACACGTACAAACTCTTCCCTTTGCAGCATTTGAGGCAGTTCATGGGTTGGAGAATAATTAAAGAATGCCAAATTTATGTCAGGTGATGAGGGCAAGGCATAAAACCTGTCACAGGGAGGGCCCTCAGGAACCACCCAGGAGCCCTGTGCACGAGGCAGTGGTCAAGCTCAGATGCACAAATTCAGGCATTTTGTGAACCTAACAGTGCCCCTCAAATTCTAGGAACACAGGCACAGGGTGACAGCCCACTATTTTCCACCTGTATCCCAGTGCTTACAATGACAAAAAGGCTACATTAAAATTCCCTATGTTTAGGCCCATAAAAAGGCTAACAGATATTATAAAATAGCTGAAACAAAGGCCCTGGCACACTTGACACAACCATTACCCCCTTTGCTGAATTGAACTCTGAGCCTAAAAGCCTCAGTTTATTCCATCATTCTTTTCTCAGGACACCACAGCCAAATATCCAAAGGCCTTCTACCAGAAATTAAAAATCTCCACAGAGAATATAATCTGAGGTTCTAGTAGGGTGGATTGGGATATGATAGTCAAAGTTATTGGAATTTTGCCAAACCAGCTCGTTCTTGTCCCCAATACACCACATATAAATATTACTACAGACAAATTAATTACAAGTTGCTGAAAGCTAAACATCTCTTGGCACCTGGAGGAATGTTGCTATGGTCTGTGCTCCAGCATCAGTCAATAAATTGTAGGCAAGATCCAAACCTGAAAAAGATGAAGAATAAGGAATGCATATCTCCATTGAACTGATCTCTGAACAAAAAGAAACAAAGATGAAATAAGGCTGAAATCCAGACTGATGATGTTTTCTTGTATTAGCACAGCAATGTCAAACACACAGGGAAAAACCTTACCTGTGACAAAGGCAGCTTGGTCTAAGACAGAGACAAGAGCTCCAAGATCATCATCTGTAACTCTTGGCACAGGCACCAGATGATTATTTCCAGCTAATTTTAATGTGATTCCTTTTGTACTTCTGCAGTAACATAAAAATGTAAGCACATGGGGAGAAGTGAAATGATAGAGAGAAATGAATTTTCTCTCCAGATCAGAGGTGGGCCCATGTCTGCCCTCACTGGAGCTCTTGCCCAGGGTTATCTGCTGCCACTCCTTTGGTAGCACCAGGACAGATGATGTGATCCAAGCACTACCTCAGCACTGCCCTTTCTGCAGGCACTGCCCAGCTGCAAGGCCATGCTTGCACTGAAAGCAGGAATAACCAAGATGAGGGGAAGGCAGATGAAAATAAAGATTATCTCAGAGGTTACCTCATCATCTTCTTTTTACTTGCTGTCTTTCCTTTCTTTACTTTATCCTGCCCTCAGGATCAAAACCTAACACAAACCATTTCATTTTCTCAGGTTTTTTTTTCCCCCTAAAGGACAATTAACTTTGATTCCAGCACTGTCCATGAGAAGAAGCAGTACTCAAACCCTTAATGAGAGAGAATTTGGGTGGTTAATAGCTTGCCAGGATTCAGAGACAGCTCAGGGAAGCATGACCAGCTGGAAGGTAACTGGATGCAGCTAAGGCTTTTTAAACAGGAGTGAGACACAAAGAAGGGAGTTAGGATGACTAAACACTGGGTTTGGCTTCTTTAGGGGACAGAAAGGCACCATCCTGTACATTTTTCACTTTTTTTGATTTCACTGCTTGTAAAGCTGCCCAGAAAGGATGTATAGCTACAAACTTCTGCCAAGATGATGTCAAGATGAGTCAAACCAGAACTTCAGCAGTAAATGTTAAATTTGATTTGTGTTTAAGCCTGAAACTGCATGAACTTTCTCATTTTTCAATTCCTCATCCTGCTACCCCGTTTAAGGCTTTCAGAAGCATCTGAAACACCCCATTTGTTATTTGCTTACATTTCATCATTTTTATCAGCTTCTTGAAGCACACGAGCAACGAAGGGGTTTTCAGGCTGGCTCAAATCTCGACAGGCCTGCACATAATGCAGGTGAAGATCTGGAAGAACCGACATGACCTGCCGGCGAACAAAACCAAGTGTTATTGTATCGTTTTTGGCAGCCTAGCAACCGGGAGAGATCTGCATAACAATACAAATGGGCTCGGTCTGGAAAGGGTTACAACTCGTGGTTTGGAGTAACAGATACAGGAAAAGCAGGAGGAAAACGGTGGGTGTGTTTTTGATGCGCTGTAGTTGGTTAGAGGAACACCGTGCTAATAATACCAAGGCAGGCCATTCACTTCAGAGTTCATTATTCTTGTGGGTCCCTTCCAGCTCAGCATATTCAGTAATAAACTCAGAGATTAAGAGTATCTGAGCCAACAGAGAAGTGATCCCTGTGGCGGCTGGGCCCCGCAGGCCTTACCTGAGCAATAACCAGCTCTCTCCTGTCCCCAGCTCAGCCTGCGGTGAGCGCCCGCGGTGAGTTCGGTAACCGGGCTGCTCCGAGCTCAGCCCGGTAACGGAGCCCGTTCCCGAGGAAAGGTGTCCCGGAGCCCGTTCCCGAGGAAAGGTGTCCCGGAGCCCGTTCCCGGGGAGGGTGTCCCAGAGCCCGTTCCCGAGGAAAGGTGTCCCGGAGCCCGTTCCCGGGGAGGGTGTCCCAGAGCCCGTTCCCGGGGAGGGTGTCCCGGAGCCCGTTCCCGGGGAGGGTGTCCCGGAGCCCGTTCTCGGGGAGGGTGTCCCGGAGCCCGTTCCCGAGGAAAGGTGTCCCGGAGCCCGTTCCCGAGGAAAGGTGTCCCAGAGCCCGTTCTCGGGGAAAGGTGTCCCAGAGCCCGTTCCCGAGGAAAGGTGTCCCAAAGCCCGTTCCCGGGGAAAGGTGTCCCAGAGCCCGTTCCTGGGGAAGGTGTCCCGGAGCCCGTTCCTGGGGAAGGTGTCCCAGAGCCCGTTCCCGGGGAGGGTGTCCCGGAGCCCGTTCCCGGGGAGGGTGTCCCGGAGCCCGTTCTCGGGGAGGGTGTCCCGGAGCCCGTTCCCGAGGAAAGGTGTCCCGGAGCCCGTTCCCGAGGAAAGGTGTCCCAGAGCCCGTTCTCGGGGAGGGTGTCCCGGAGCCCGTTCCCGGGGAGGGTGTCCCGGAGCCCGTTCCCGGGGAGGGTGTCCCAGAGCCCGTTCCCGAGGAAAGGTGTCCCAGAGCCCGTTCCCGAGGAAAGGTGTCCCGGAGCCCGTTCCCGAGGAAAGGTGTCCCAGAGCCCGTTCCCAGGGAAGGTGTCCCCGGCCGGCAGCAGGAGGGAGCGGGCGGGGGGTGCCAGGAGCCCCCCGGGTTCCCCTGTGCGGGGCTGAGCCCCCGGTGCTGCCCAGACCCTGCGGACGGGGCAGAGCAGGCTCCTCCTCACCGCACCCCAGAGCACAGAGTTGGTCTCCGAGGAGCCTTTGTAAAACTGCCCATGGTTACACGGATCAGCTGCTCCTTCAGAGATTCCTGTGCTGGCCCTTTCCAGCAAATAAATCCCTCTGGTGATTTCACCACTGCCCTCCTAGGCAGGAGGGGGTGGACTGCATTTTCCTGCACTGCAGCACTGCCAGGAGCTGTCTGTGCTGGCTCTGTCTCACAGAGTAATCTCCTGCACAAACTTCCCCCAGGTTTGAAGAATCTCCCTGACAGCAGGGCTGTCTGGACAGCCTGGAGGAGATCCCACACCAGCTCTGCTGCTGGCCTTCCCTTTCCCGTGCTTTTGTGAGGAGCACCACATTACACACTGCACCTGCATCCTCCACCAGGTTAATCTGTGTCAGGATGCTAGATCTGAGTGAAAAATGCTTTGATGCCATTCCTAAAGGAACGTGCACTATGAAAAATGTATTTGTTCCTTTGTTTTAATTTTTATTTTATTGATACCCTTTCCCACAATCCAAGTTCTCCATTACAATAATTTTTCCCTTCCACAGTGAGAAAGGAAAATCCACTGGTACACACCCGAGCCTGGGTTCCTCATTATCACTGGCATCTCAGTATTCAGGCAGAGAGAAAACAGCAAAAATGTGGAAACTCTGACCTTTGTGTTGAATCATAAAGATGGAATCCTGACTGGAGGAACTGCTGCAGTGTTTCGCATCTTTTTTTCCTGTGCACACTGGAAAATAAGAGCTGCATTTGCACAGAATCAATCTGCCACAAAGTGAGCAAAGGGCAATTTAAAAATGGATGTGATATTGTTAATGCCTTTAACTCCATAAACATTTGTTGTTCATTTGATAACAAACAATTATGCACCCTTGGGCTATCATAAGTGTAAGAGTATTCATAGACATCCTCATTTTAGGGGTCAGAACACACTTTCCTTTTTATATAATGAAATGCTTTTTATCCAAGGATTTTTTTCCACTGCTGCAGTTTTCTTCTTGAAGGTTATATTTACAGAAGTAGTAATTTATGCAAAAGACTCACTTTCAGATTTCATTAATTTAAATTGCTCTCCCCTGCACTGTGCATACAAAGGAAATGAAGAAGCAGACTAATGGTTCTGCTAAGAAATAAAATTAAACCCTTAAGAAATCTTTCCAGCACAGGAAACAACACAGATGTCTTTGCCAAAATTTCCACCATACTGTGAGGTATAATGTGACATTAATGAGCAGAATATTCTGTGTTCATCTATCAATAGTAATGCAGCTCCACAGAATTTTCTTAGGAGATTTCTTCCCTAAAAACAAAATCCCAAAGATTACTATTTAATTGACATAATATATCTTTTTAATGACTGTGTCTAGATACCTGTGGAGGTGAAGGAACTGAAAATTTTAAATGCCTTAGACTTTCTGAAAATAAATTCAGTATCTTTCCAGAGGAGATTTTTCTCCTGGAGTCATTAGAAAGATTATAGCTGGGACAAGATAAAGGAATTAAATGTCTGCCAGAAGACATAAGCAAACTGCAGGCAGGAGCAATAGAAGGGGCAAGATCTTGTTCTGCTGCAACATGGAAATTCCATGGACTTCAGCTGCTCCCAAATGCAGGACTGAAGGGACTCTTAATCTCTTTAGGCACATAGTGCAGCATCAGGCCAGAACTGTCAGAACAGGAGTAATATCAAAGCTCAGCCTTTAAAACTCATGTTGTTTCTCTGTGTTTAGTAATGATCCCAACAATATCACAGTTTATAGACCTTACTTTTGCACTTCACCTCCAGAAATGATCAGTACCTTGTTTGGAAATATGAAGCAGGATTCCAGACAAGCAGAACACACACTTCTATCAGGACCTGCATGACCATCCTGTCTTACAGAGGTGCAAAAAGCTGTTTGAAAGTATCTCCACACTTTTGCAAAACATCACTGATGTTTTAACAATGTGCAGTTACAGCACTTTGAATGACTGCAAGCTGTCACTTCCTTAGTGGTACTGCTCCTGTCTGAGGTGGCTTGGTGGCAGTTTGGGATGTGTCTGTGTATGACAGCTTTATTTGAAAGCAGCGGGTCTGGAGGATACAATTTCTGCCACTATTCTGGTCCTGATACATCATAACACCTTTGTTATTAAAAAGAACCATGACAACCATAATATTGCTATAATTCTTGCATGCCAAATTTATGTGCAACCATGTCTTTCCACAGCACTTGACAGGCAGACAGCTGTTTGTCCTAGACACACGATGTCTTTGTCTGGTTTTTATTCTGTATTGCTCAGCTACCCCTTAAGCCCCTGAGTTTCATTTGCAATGTACATAGAGCATCGAGCTGGACTGGGGCCAGCCACTGTGCAGGGACAAATGCAGAGCAGAATCCTTTGTTTAGTTTAACTACTGGTCAGAACTGCAGTCCTGCTCTCCCTCCCCTTGCCTCAGGGAAGTTGATGCACCCTGAAGGAGTTGATGAGAGTAGGGTCTCTGAGACCAGCTCTTCCCAGAGTTCCATTTCCAGGTAGTGCTCTCTGAATCTGCATCCAGGGCATGGAACTCATTTCTGTTTGGCTTTTGATTGATACTGAAATCTCATTAATATGCTCATTGGCAGGAGAGATCTGGGACTGCAGCAAAGTGGGACGGCTCTGTTCTGATTTTCCATTTCCCTGGGTAACTGAGGCTGTTTTGATTGTTTGGAAATGTCTAATGAATTTTTTTTCACCCTTAATGAAGGCAAAGTGGGACAGAGAGAAGGATGAATCAGAAAGTGCCAAGGAGGAAATCATCGGAAGAGAGATTTCTGGGCAGATAGGCAGATTGACAAGACATTTAGTAGGGGTGACAAAAGGAACAAAAGCTTTTTAGTGGCACAATTGGCATGACAGAATAATAAAAGGGCAAAAGACTGAGCAGGGGGATCAGGAGCAGGGGAGAGTTTGCCAGTAGTGGGTCTGTCCTGTGCTCTGGAGATGAGAATGAGGAATCCAGCTATGAAAGAACAAGAAACCCCAACACTGAACTTGTGTTCAGTTAGGAAGATTTCAACAGAAAATGGACATTAAAGGTAAACTGGAGAGAGAGGTTCAAGTGGGAAAGGATTAATTCAGAGAAATTCTCGTGGAACAGATAAAAGATCAACTTCCCAGTTGGATCAAAGATGGATTTGAGGAGGAAAGTCACACGAAGACAAGTGATAAAGAGAACAGGTTGGAGTGATGCTGTTAAACAGACATGCTGGTATTTCCTCATTAGAACAACTGTCCTGGCTTAAGTCACTGCTTGAAAAATCTCTCTTGTTATCTCTAAATGAAGCAGAGGTTCTTTGCTTTATTTAGAGGTTTAGGATCCCACACAGCAATCCCCTGCTGCCCCTGACCAAGAGACTCCAATTTCAAGTCACATTTCTCCAAGATGTGCCAAGTGCACTTTTCAAGTGTAACTGAAAGTGGAACCAGGAAGTCCAGGGTGACTCTTACAGGAAATCATGGATTAAATGATCAATAAGTATCAGCACAGCACAGTCAGCTGCTGGTTATAGCCCTGAACAGGCAAAAGTTGATGTTGGAAGGGTGGCATGGACTGAAAGCTGAATATTGATCAGCGTCTGCAGGGGAGAATGTGCTGAGGGGGGGCTTAGTGAGTTAGGAAAGTGCCACTGAAGGATCCTGTTGTGCCTCTCCTCCAGGAGAGTGCTGCAGCATGTAGAGATGCTCAGAGCTAATTGAGCAGTACTTTATCCCTCAAGCTGCCTCAGGATTTCTCTAAGACTCCTCACTCAGTGGGCAGATCTAATACCTTTACTTCCTAAAATACCTTACCAATGAATAATCCCACTGCAGTCCTGGAGCTCACGTGTGGGTTAACATGCTCCGTGACACAAGTGCCAGAATTTGGCACTTATTGATTGCTCTGTACCCAAAATTCTTGATCAAGTACCAGGGCACATCTCTGATTTAATGTACTATAGCTTTTTCCTTGCCCCTGAGACTTGCAAAGACACCAATTAAGTGTTTCTTACCTTGACTGTATGCTGATTCTCTACACAGGAGTTATCTACATGATGAGATGGCATCAAGGGCCAGAGCAGAGGCAGACCAGCTCCTTCTGTATTCTCCTTCCTGGACTAATCTATAATGTTGAGTTCTTAGGATGGATACCAAATCTCCCAGTTATGATTTAATTGATTCACATAGAGGCAAAAGTTCGGAGGGAAAAGAAACTAAAATTTAAAACATGGAGGTTTCAAGTATTTTCACATTAGAGGTATTTTCCAAGACCACATTCACACTGCCCACCCACCTGCATTAACACAAACCCAGCCCTTCCCTCCATGGCCAAACCTGCAGCGTGTCCCTCTGACCCCAGCACTGCTCTGTGGGCAGTGGCCTTGGCAGAATTCACAACATGAAGATTAGGTAGTGTAAGAGTGGCCCAAACAATCTGAAAGAATGTTATTAAATGGAATGATCCATGGTGCAGAAGGTCAAATAACAGTTTTCTCTAATTGTGAAACTATTTCAAGAGATTATTAACCTGCAGTCTTCTAAGTCAGACACATAATGCCTGGTTCATGTGCTGCTCCCAAAAGGCCTTCCAGACACCTCCGACCTTCATCAACAGTCAAAACGAACGTTTCTTTTGTTGTCTTGATTAAAGCCTTCCATTTGCTTCCTCTGGGACTCTGAAAGGGCCCACCTTTGCATGCCCAGCTCTGCCAAGGCTGGCAGCTGTGTCAGTGCTGCCAGCAGCTCCCTGAACCACGGCCCACAGTCCCGGCAGGACGACGGCCGGAGACTCAGATCCAGCTCCGAGAGTTCCTTGAATGCTCCTAAACCTTGGCAGAAAACAGCCCAGCCTTCATCAGAGATGTTGTTATTATAACTCAAATCCAGCTTCTGCAATCTGGCTAAATGGCCATCTTGCCTCAGGGATGCTGCGAGAGATGAGAGACACAAACACAACTAATAAATCCTGGTAACTGCTTTAAAAGCTTCTCAGAAAAGAGAATGGTATTTTAATACCTCATTTCAGCAGTCAAAGAACAAGATTTAACTCCTCAGCAACATAAAACCACTTGCTGCTGATCTCAGAAAGACAGTTTTATAACAGCTGAAGGAGTTTACAACACTTAAAGCACAGGCAGTTCAAAAGGAACAAAGTATTGAGTTGAAAGTGTGTGGCAACCTGAAAACCTTGGAGTCGGCTGGAAGGAGGTTACATCAAGTGCCAATTGTAAGAGGCAGACAGGCTTTACAAGGAGACTTAGAGGAAAGCAAAACTAGGTGAGGCTGCATGACTGACTACAACAGCCACCTCTCACTGTGGGAGGGCCAAATATACCCTCCTAAAGGGGTCCTTAACTTATGATTGGCAAAGGAGGCACTCATCAAGGGTGATGGTTTTTAAAGTCAAAAGTATTTGAGCTTCACCTCACCAGATCCCACGTTCCAGGGCCTTACAGTTGTCACACAGATATTGCCAATGTCAGACACTCAAACTCCTGAGTCAGGCCCACAGAATCACAAGGGTGAGGATAAAATTAGCAAGTTTTTTAAAAGGATCCTAGAATTTATTCCTTTATCAGGTTCCCATTTTCCAGTATTTCTTGGTGGCTGCTAAGAGGTGGGTGAAAACATTTCTGGTTTAATTCTCTCCCAGTAGTCTGACTCCTGAAACCCACCTAATGGATTGGGAGCTGGTAGTGCCTGTATTCCTGGCTGTCAGCACAGACATTTTCTCTAAAGTACTGAGCTGTAAAACAGTATCCAAGCAAAATAAAACTCCTCAGAGGCAGCTTTAAATATTTGATATAAAAAACATATGCAAACTTTACTAAAAAACATATGCAAACTTTACATTTTCTAAATGATGCATTTTTTTTTTTATTAATACATAAAAGTGCTTAAAGATTCTTTGCATTTCATCCTTTTCAGCTTTTCCACCGGGCATGTCCAGGACACACAGAAAAATGAAAGCTCTTTGTGGGAAAAATACTCCCATATTTTCCATGTTTTCATTTGATTTATACAAAAACGTGCTCAGCCCATGGAACAAGCCCCTTCTGAATTGTGGTCTAAATGCCCTGGTTCCTTGAGTGCTAGTAAATACCATGTTATACTTACTTAGAAGTGCCAAATCTTCAGCCACCAGGTTACAGCTGCTCAGTCTTAACACTTGAATCTCCGTTGCAAGCTTTAGTGCTCCCAAAAGCAGCTTTAGGTTCCCACCAACGCACTTATTCCAAGAAAGGTCTAATATCTCCAGTTCAGGAAGGTGAAGGGCAGCCTCAGCTGAAAAGATTAAGAGCAGCAACTTCTGCTTACTAAGAGAAAACAACACGGCCTCAACAGACACCTCACCTGCAATTCACCCGTAAGTAGGATCCTAACAGCCCGATTGCTTGTGCTTAGAATGAATTCTTTTATCCCAATAAAAGTCAGACAAAAGACAATAAGAAGGTTCTGCCTATAGAATCTGTCAGGGCTCTATGGAGAGGGGTTTTTGTCTTTCTGTTCACATTATTGCCTTGGCCTTGTTGCATTGAATTATTTTAATTTAACAGCTTGCTTTTAAACCATTTTATATGTATTTAAGAGAGGAATTTATTTTTTTTTGCTGTGAACTCACAATTTAAGGTGAGATGCTCTGTATGTTTTGACAGCTCTGATTTCCATGGTGTCACTCTTACATAACTGTAGTGATATAAACATAATACTCTTTCTGCAAGAACCTCTGACCAGCTGAGCTTGCTACTGCTTTTGCTGGAGGCAGACAAGTCTTACTCCAGGTTTAATGTCACGAGTAAACAGTACGAAATACAAGTGCACAAGACACAGTAACTGAGAGATCCCACTGTACTAAGATTTCATGTGCCATATGGAACACCTATCAAAGGCCACTAATCCACAGAGATTTGCAATAAGTAGGCAAAAGAGGCTGAATTTACATATCCTGTGTTAGACTGGACTTTTCTTCATGGCTTTGCAATATCTTTTCCACCACTGCAGCCATTTCCTCCATTGTCCCATGCTGAACCCTACCCCAGAAAGTTTCTACTGAAATTTTCACCTGCAGTGAGGTGAAAAACCCTCAGTCAAAATTTTACCCTACTGAATGAAATGTAACATCCAGACTATGATTACAGCATAACATAATATCATGTTTTCTTTTTTCCCCAAAATTAAGGTGTATATAAAAGCTCACTATCAGACAAAGGACTAAGAACTTCATCCCCTCAGATATAGTAAAGGAAACCATACAATTCTCTTTCCTTACAACCTGGTCCCACAAAGCACTGGTTTCATCACAGGCTTTTTCACTGGGGACCTGAGGTATAATGTAACCACAATCCTTGGGGTTCAGCCAAAGGAGAAGGGAAGGCTTTGTCCTGCAGGGATACACAGAGAATGGGCACATGTTAAAGAAACATTCCTACCTAGTGATGAGAGGGACTCTTCACCTAAGCCACAGTTGCTGATGGTCACAGATCTCAGCTTTGGTAAAAACCTGAGCCTGCCCAGAAGAGGATCTGATGAGAATCCTACATTTTTATTCGAGGATAAATTCAGCTCTTGAAGACTGGAGAGTAAAGGTATCACCTGGGCTACAAAAACATGAAATATTTATTAGACAGTCACTGATCCATAACAAATGTGTAGCTGTATATTTGCCTGACATAATTTCTTTTCTTTATAAATCAATCCAAAAGTCAAGGCCAAGTTTTTACACTCAAGTTCACGGTGAGTAATGTTTTAGACCATAAATAGCCTTGTCATTTTCAGCAAAACTGTTTCAGAAGTAAAGTATTCCATACTATGTGGAAGGTTGTCAGAACGTGGCTTCCTGGAAATTTTCTAGGTGAAGTAGGGAATTTCCACATGTCTTCATTGCTAACTGAAACTTCTTTCTCTTAATGTTATTATTCTCTATTATAAAATAAATTAAAAATAAATCGTGATTGATATTACTAATATGGAATACTTCCTAAAGTTTCATCATCAAGTCTTCAAGCTTTTTCTTTGTCATGGAAAATAGGATATGGGCAATATAGACTTTGGGTCATGTGATTTTTTGTTGTTGTTAAGAGCAAAAACTAAGTTATGATAACAGAGAAAAAAAATAAACTGTCTCATAAATTGATTGGGAAATGTCTTTTTCTTCATAATAGTGTTTATAATTGCATCAATTCAACCTAGAGAAAGCACACAGCAGCAGCAATGCAAGATCTCCTAAAATCACCCTCTGCTTGGTGTGCAGCCCACCAAGGGAGTTCTAGGCAGTTATATTTCCATGCACATACCCACCATGGATCCATCCAATTTATACCACTGGGGGAACTGTCCCTGGATATTTCCTAAATTATTGATTATCAAAAAAAAAAAAAAAAAAAAAGCAGTGCTTGGTGGCAGTTCCCACATTCCCATTGTGGGTCTGAATCATGGCAGATTCAGGTCCTTAGTTCCACATGGGATCAGACACTCTGAGCAAAAAAAAACCATTCCATATTGATCAAGAAAGCTCTCCCCTACACTGCATTTTCAGAGCTGCCTAATGAAAAACTACTGAGATCAGTTCTTCTGCCAGGCAGAACCTTTTATGTCTTTGAGTATTTTCAGAAGGCAAAACCAAGCCCCTTAATGAGTTTCCCCAACATGTCCTTACACAAAGCAGTCATGTCCTCTTCTGTGATACAGCACTGGTGAAGATCAAGGATTTCCAGATTTTTCAAGCTGGCCAAATGAGCTGTTGAGGCTTTAAAGCCACCACCAATCTCTCTGTTACACGAGATGTCTAATTTCCTCAGCTCTGCAAGGTGCTGTAAAGCAGTGTCTGAAATGGAAAAGGGAACAAGCTGGTCACTGGCTGCCACAACAGCCCAGGTCAGGCCTTTGGCATCTCTTTACTTCAACGTCAAAGTTTGCACAAGGTATTGCAGGCAAAGCTCCTGGGCTAATCTTCAGTGTATAATCACAGCAGACACACAGTAATGCAGCAAAGCCTCCCTGTCCATGCAGCTCCATTCTTCTCTGGGAGAGCAGGTGAAGGTGAGGCCAGCTCATCCCCCACATCCAGTCAATCCTAAGCCTTTTGCAGAAATTACTGCTGGATGTGCTAATTAATGCCAGTTGTTTTGCCACATCCACTAGGGAGAGACACAGATAACAAGCCCATCTCATGTGGCTTCACTGGAGACTCTTTAAGTGATAATGGTGAATTTGGGTTTCCTTTGGAAAGCAGGATTAGCTTGTTAAAAGTTATCTGGCCTGTCTGTGTCCTTGTCTGTGTTCTGTCTGGGGAAAGAGGAAGCACATCCAGGGAGCCATAGCCCTGAGATGTGTCTCAGATAAATGGTGTGGAGGGTGACTCTCCCCACTGACTTTCACAAGCTCCAGCTCAGGGCAGATAAATTCAGCTCCTGCTGAAAGGCCCTGTAGTCTTTTACCAATCTTCAAACAGCAAATAATGATTGCCCATTAATACTGCCAAACCATCAGCAAAATCCCACCTCATTGCCTTTCTTAAATGGTTTTCAGATGTACAATTTATTAAGAATGAAAGTTTTCTGAACATAAAGTCTAACCTAAGCCCTGGAGGCTGTCTTGCTTTAATCCACACATGTGCAAGTTTAACTCTTTCAAGCCTGGCACAGTTTTCAGATCCTGAGCAATAACCTTCATGCTGCAGCCAATGTTTTTGTTGATAGAGAGATCTAATATTTCGAGGTTTGGCATCACATTTAGAATTTCAGCTGGGGAAAAAAAAAGAAGAAAAGAAAAGAAAACCAGAATTAGTAATTGTCTAGAATGCATACAGATGAACACTAGAAAAATACAGCACCATGATAAACAGGAAGACGTGACCAGGGTTTGCCTGGCAGTGTGGTTTAGACTTGCTAAGTTCCTGTTCTACCTAAACAACACAGTAAAATGAAGATTGGATAGGAATCATGAAAATCTTTGAAAAACATTTATAAAAAATAAAAGTGAAAAATATAAGGATTGTTAGAAAAATACAGAGGAATAAAAAGCAGAAATACAAAGAGAAAGAAAACGTTCTAATGAAAATATATAGGAATATCTGTTATATATGGGGCTCCTCCTGCAGTGGAGATGAGAGCCATGGGGCTTCTCTTTACTGACCAAACACCTTTTAAGACACACAATGAGATAAAAAGACCCCACAGGATTAAGCTTCTATAGTGAGAGGACAGAAGGGAAGGGTGGTCAGTGGTTGCCAACTCAGCCTAAATTCCCAACCCTCAGACTTTCTTTCCAATCCCATGGCTAATTACATATTCAGCTGTTTAATTTTAAGCAATTAATGTTGGAAATTCTGGCACACTTTTTTGCTGAAGATCTCAAAGGATCCAGAAACTGTGGACCACTGAGGCAGCCAGGCTGTGGTTCAGGTCTTCTCAACCCTCCCTCATATGATTAGAGAGAACAACTTTCTCCTTTGGAAGAAAGTGCATTAAACCCCCCCATCATAAATGCTGTTATAATGCAGAGCTTGAAATAAATAAACTTTTCACTAATATTGAGTTCAATACAGCCATTCTCTAAGTCAAATAAGATCCATTTTTGTGAAGCCAGTCTCACTCCAGCTCGATGAACACATACCAAGGGATTCTCCATCCTTTGCTGTCAGGTTACAGTCTGTAATTTTCAGACATTTTAATTTGCATCCTTCCTGAAGTTTTTTCATCAGCAGTGATAGTTTTCCACCTATGTTACTGTTCCATGATAAATCCAGTTCTTCAAGCTGAGAAACAATTTCAAATGCCTCTCCTGCAACAGAAGTCCAGAATGATTCATTCTATGTATCAATTTCAGTGCAAACAAAAATACAGGTTTGGAATATATTAAAGAGGAAGGTTAGCTACTTAATACTCAAATTACTTTATGATGAATGTCTTGCCAGGAAAATTGTTAAATAAAGGATTTATTGCTTCTGCAGCAATGTTGTATAAAATCTCACATTGTCTAAAGGGCAACATAGATCACAAGTCACTGTCACAGTGCACACAAACATGAAATTTATTCAGGTTCCCAAACCCTCATCAGGCTGTTTGGCCCGTGCTGGGACCAGAAAATCCAGTCTAGAGGGAAATCAATACAAGTGACAAGTCTGAATTTACTGTCCTGTAGAGTTCTGCTCTGTTTTATTTGGGAAATTTCCAACATCCTCTGTACTGTGTCCACAGGTCATTTTGGAGGGAATGAAAGAATTCCTCTCACAACTATTTCTGAAACATGAAAGTTTCATTGCTGACAGGAATTTCTGACTCACTTCATAAGAAACCAAGATGAGCATTGTTGTGACTCAAACTAATTTTCCCATGATTTCAAGGCAAACAGAACTGACTTTTACTATAGTCAGAAAAAAATCAGCCTTTTCAAGGTTCAACACACCTGCCAATGTGAACTGTGTTAGTGCTTATTTGAAATACTAACATCCCACTGTAAAATCCACCTTCCTAACTTCCTTTGTAGAGGAGGGAGGCAGAGCATATTTGCATAAACTCATTCCCAAAAAAGATCAATTAATCAGACCACATGAAAATGCAATTTCAAAGTGCCATACACAATTTTTTGATCTAAAGTCTAATAATTGATAATTGTATTTTAATAGTAACATCCTTTCATGTCTATGTGGTTTTCATGATTAGTTTTTCACAAAAGATTTATAATAGAAAAATAATTATTTCTGAAAGTGAATATCCAGGTTTGAGAGGAAAGGATATGTCTTAAATTTTATTTTTGCATTTATTTTAAATCATTGTCTCAGTGTTGAGAAGTGCAACTACAGTTGAGAAGTGCAGCATAGCCTGTTTCTGTTTGACATGAGGACTATAGATTCCCAGACACATCTTCCTCCCAGAAGATAAATAAAGGAATATAACTCCAGGAATGGTTTCCTATCACCTCTCACAGTCAAGCTCTGAGCAGTCACATAAATAGGTTGATGTTATGGTTATATTTCAGACATTGATTCTAAGCAGGATGTGCTGAGTCCACAAGAGGCCACATTTCTGCAGAGAGATATGGACAAGGTCACACAGCCAGGATTGGCCTAAATACACAAGTTGTTTTCAAAATCACAGGCAAAATCAATGCAAACTGACTGTTGCTATTCCACGTGCCAAGGGCAGCACATTTTGACTGGAAATTCAAGATCTGTGATCAATTTTGTGTCTGTCCCAGAAGCCAAACTGAACTGGGAAGGAAACAGCACTGAAGAACCTGCCAGAATAAATCAATTGGAAAAATAACCGATGAAACTCAGACAGAAACAAAAAAACCAAAACCCAAATCTAAGAGAAGGGTTTGAAAAAGCATGAAATAAATTTGAAAAAAAAATTAGAAAATTAAATACAGTTTTTTTCTGTATTTCACACTCATCAGAAACAGAGCAGTTATTTTCACCAGCTTTTTTAGAGATGCTTTATTTCCTCCCCAAGAGATTGCATGACTCACTTTTGATCTACCATCATATATGTCATTTTATTTCTGAACCTTTTCTGGAAAAGGCTTGGATATGAATGACATAGACAAACCCCTGCCTTAAAACTCAGACCCATTTTAGAACTTAGAAAATAAGCAGTAACTTTCATAATTCCTAATTGATTGTGTTTGCCCTTCTTTTAAATACAAACCACAGATCCACTCCAGAGTAAACTCCAGGCCCTGAGGTGACTCTGTGCCAGAACCTCAGTGTGCACCACCACCGTAAAGACCTTTATGTCTCATGCTTTGCAGAAAGCAGGGTGCAGGCACTCCAAGCAAAGAAGTAAGCAGAGGAATAAGCTTCTCCCAGACTTGAAAAAACACCAAGTCATAAAGCTCTCTGAGGCAGCATTTTTGGTTTTAAGTCTTCTCCCAAAAGACCATTGGGGTTTTCATGATGAGCACTCACCTGTCCTGCAGCTCTAAGACCTAAGCTGACCCTATTGTGATTGACTCTGCTTCTAGGAAAAAAAAAGTAATCCAAATTTAAAATATTCTTTCCTGCAAATAGGACTGGATTCTCTTCCCTTCTGAGTGTGAAAGCTTCACACCCTGAGGAATTAACTCTGCAGAGCTACCTAAAGGTGTAAGGTCACCCATAAGCCCAAGTTTGTACTGTTTCACAGCAGGAGTTTACTTTGTCCAGTGTGGAAGCAGGAGGAGTAGGATGTAGGAAGAGATGAGGTGGATTACATTAGCCCCAGGCTGTCTGGAAGTAAATGCAAATGAAATCCTGTACCTAAGGAGATGACATCCTCAGCTGTCAGCCTGCAGTTGTTAAGTCGGAGGACTTTTAACTGGTTCACATGATGAAGGTGGACAGTGAGAGCTTTCAAAGTCCCTCCAACACAACCATTCCAGGACAGGCTGATCTCTTCCAGCTCTGGGAGAAACGGCAGCAGAGAAGCTTTAAGGAAGGAAAAGAAAAGTTTTTTCTGTTTGCATGTTTCTGCACAACATGGACATCAATACATCTTAATATTGAGATGTTTTCTACAGCCAATACAGAATTACAAAGCCATAACAATTCGTATCTCACTGTTCTTATCTGTCTCTTGAGTGTAAGGACATTCAGCTGCTTCACAGACCTGGACGATTTCTATATTTATATATATTACATAATTTACGTAATTTATTAATTAATATTCTTCAGGGACCTGGGACCATTAGATGAAATGTTAATATGGGCTGTATAAAAGAAAAAGGAAGGGAAAAGAGAAGAGGGAATAATAGAACAGACAAATAAAAATTAAAGCAATACATTAATTAGTTGAATAAAATGTGCATTTACCCAGCTCTGTTATATCTGCTGCATTTAGTGCACAATTATTTAGATCCAGATTCTTGCTGTTGGGTTTCTTTCCCAGTTTCTCCATGAACTGGTTAAATCTCTGCTCACCAGATGGTGACTCTCCTTCAGCAGTGAGATGTGAAAGTCCATCTGAGCAACAAAGAAATAGGGCCCTGGTTACCTCTGCTAATAAACACAAGGTGTAAAACCTGCCTGAGGCTGCCAGGTGAAGACTTTAAGAAATGAATTAAATTTGTCAATAAGGCAGGCTCTATTTTTCATCAGTGTGAAAACCTGACTGATTAGATCATTATAGATCAAATCAGTACAAAGCTCCTGCTGCATTTTCATACACCACCTGTGTAAGGTAGTTCCTGCTTTTCCAGGCTTTGCAAAGCAAAAAATTACAGAAAATAACAATCCACTCTGCTGCCCTCTTATCATTTCCCCAAACTGACTCAGACCCCTTAGGACATTCAAAACTTCACCTTTCATCTCCTTTTGAAAAATGGTTCCATTTTCTCTGAAGTGGATGTAAAGAGTATTCTTGTGTGTGCAAAACAACATCCATGAGGGATTCCCATTCACTGCCCAGTGCCAAGTGATAGGAAACATCTGCTCCTCTTGTCTTCAGACTGCTTTAACAGGACAGCAGGACAGAGACCCATCTTAAACACAACAAGCCAAGCTACTGCTCAAAGCTTGGCTCTGAAACCAAATAAGCTCTGGAACTAATGAGCTGACTTCAGCATTGACTCTCACATTGTAGACCAAGAGAGAAGTCACTCAAAAGCTTTACCTTTCCTCAGCAACGTGGATTTCACTCCTTGCTTAGCACCTATCAAATCAGAGGGTACATCCTTGATAATGTTCCAATCAGAACTAAATCCTGGCTAGAGAATAAACTGTAGGCAGCAAATACAGGATTTTGGCTAGCCAGAAAACAGCTGATTTTCTATGAAATTAAAACATATACACATACACATGTGTTTCATTATTGTCCCAGCATTACCTTCTACAGGGAGATCTTCCTTTTCATTCTGCTCATCAGCTCCAGCATTCTTTATTTCTGTTTCTTCAGTTTCCCTTCTGTCCTTGTCTTCAGATTTCCCAAAGTCAAAGCCTTTGAAGAATTGTTTGATGGCTGAGGGCTGCTCTTTCCTTTCTTCAGGAGCACACTTCTTTCCTTGGAACTGTTTTATAACAAAGTCAAATGGGGAACGCTTTGGGTTGTCCTCTTCATGTCTATCCTGGCAGTTCTGGTCATCTTTGAGGGGATCAGCAGACAGAATTAGATTTAGTAACATTTACTCTTGCCTAACTTTTTTTATAATGGCAGATGCACTAAGAATTTGCCACCATTGCCTCCATCCAACCATACATCATAGCCATGACACAAGTGTTCAAGAGCTGAGCACTTCCAATCACAAAAAGCTGAGGCACTGTTTAAAATTTGGCATTAATGTGATGTCACAGCTGTATTCCTTAGAAATACAAAAGTTATACAAACCCATATACCTCGATGTACATTGCACAGTTATAGTTACAATCCTGCTTTCCCTGGCTGTGGTTTCCTGCTGTAGAAAGGCATTCTTTTAAACAAAGAACGTACCTGTCTTTTCCATGGGTACGCCTGAGGATTCCTTTCACACTTTTCAGTTTTTACAGCACTTTCAGGGTTTGTGAGATAGGTGAGCCATGACATGCAAACAAAACCTCACTCCTTTCCTTCACAGGAACTTTCCGTGGAGTTTTCTCTCAGAAGTTTCTGTCTTCATCACTTTGATAGCAGCAGCTCTGCAAAAGTGGTTTGTGGGCTCTTTCTGATGCCTCTATTCCCCTGTACTCTATCCTAAAGTCTGCCGTTCCTGGGGCTGAGAGGTCCATTTAAACGCTCCGATCATGTCCCAGCTTAGATGGCTCCCAAGGAAGAAATCAGGAAGTGGCAGCAACTGCTCACAAACCACTGCATGTCCCTGAGACAGCTGTTGTTAGAAGAGGCTGAGTCATCGCAGAGATCAGATTACAGGAGTACCTGAAGAAAAGCTCTTTGTTTTCCCACCCCTTTTGTCCATACTGCTCAGCAATAGTGCCGGAGGCTGAGCAGAGCCCTGCTCTCAGCTGGATGTTGCACAGCTCGGTGAGAAAAAGGGAGGACGGACGCTCCTGATCATTTTAGGGCAACAGGAGACACAAGAGGAGAAGTCACAATCATCTTTTGGGCAACACCGTGATACAACATTACAGTGCAATCGTTGGACACACCTCAGATATACCTCAAACTCCCGTAGACTTTTTCTTTGTCTGTCTGTCCTAAAGTCTGATTTCCTCAACGGTGAACTTCACAATTTCTGTCTTAACCACTCATGGCCATTTATGCAGAAATCTCTTTAGCCTTGATAATCTTTCTCAGTCTATGAGATCTTCCCTTTTGCAGGCTAAATCAGCCAAACCCTTCTTCCCTCATGTGCCAAATTCTACATTTCCCTTATCATTTCCTGCTCACCTTTATATTGGTGCAATATAATTTGTACTTCCTGAAATACCAGGGACCATCCACGGGTCTGTATACACTACAGACATATGCAAACTGGAGTGATTTTGTGGGGAATGATAAAGCTGGTAAACAAAACCAAACATTCCTTTGCAAGCAGCTGAGCAGACACCAGCCTGAGGACAGGCTTGACTCAGCATGAAACTAGACAAAGGATTCAGACAGGATGGAATGAGGCACAGGGTGCTGCAAGGAGTCAACAGGGCAAGATGAGGAGAAGAAAAAGTGAACAACAAGAAAATCCTCTTTCCTATGAGAGGTACCATGCTGGGAAACATTTACAGCAGCTACAAATGCACAAAACCATTGTGATCAACCATCTTTCTCTGTAGGAGAAATCTTTCTCTTCTATTCCCAAACATAAAGGATCTCCAAGTTGGCTTTAGGGTTTTCTGACACCAGGAGTGGCTGTCCTGCCTCTGTTTCTGAAATCAGCATCTCACTACAGACCCGTATCCACATCAGGAATTTGTGCTAATTCACGTGCCCAGGCATCTCAGACAATGGAAAATCCCAGCATTTCTGTTGGTAAAGAACTGAATTTGACAGTTCTTTGCTTGTGCTGAGCAACAGAGTGACTGGGAATGAAGCAGAGACCAAGAAACCCGTGTTTGTGAAGATGCCCCTGGCTCTCAGGGCCGAAGACTTCCCAATGCCCACTGCAGTTCAATGAGAACTTGGAACAGGAATATTTGATGATCTCTGTCCTGTGAAACTGGGGAAATCCTTAAGCATGTTAAACACCAGTTACAGTGGTTAGGCTGGGCTAACTCACATGCTCTGACATCAGTATTTCAGGTGATGTGCTGTCAATTCAAAAGTTCATTCACCACTTGAGGCTGTTGAATGACAGTAACAATACCCCAGGGCACTATGACAGCATCCCTGTAATCCCGTGAGAAGGGAAACACAGTGACCTGGTCTCCTCTTCCTAAAATGCAAATCTTTACCTTTTTTTACATCAGCTATGAGGGAAGAGGTAACAACAGATTATCCCCCCAAAAAAGCAGGATAAGGAGAGCAAGGTGACTGCACTAGGCTGTAAACATGAGCAGCAGTTTGCAACAGGCCCAGGCTGTGCTGTGCACATGTGATATATCACGACAGCCAGGCCCAGCTGTGCCCTGTGAGCTGCTCTGCCCATCTCATCCCTGCCACACTTTGAACAGGTGTCCTGCTCCTGCCTGGCACAGCCCTGCTGCTTCCTGCAGCATGTCATGGACAGCACAGGGCAGGTTTAGCTTTTGGAGTTTAAATATAATAGATGCCTTCTCCTTTCTATGCTGTTAAATGGCCTGTGACCATCTGCCAAGTGCTCAGTGTCACACTTGTTTATATCTACTCTTCCCTCTGACGAGACCTGGGGCAAGGTTAGGAACACAACCAATTTTGGAACAAAATAGTTTAAGTTGCATCCCACACAGCATCCATCAGGGAGAGATTAATGTGGATTTTTGTACTTTGCCTCATTGTGACTCCTTAATCCGGCATATATTCCAAAGAAATAATGCCATTAGAGGATTAGTGCCACAAGTTCATTTGAAAAAAAGGATTTGCAAACACTGAAATCCTATATTCTATGTGCTTAATCACTGAGTATCATTTTGGGGATTTCCTCTCCCTTTAGTAGTGTCTCTTTCAATGATACCCAAGCAAATCAGAAACTCTGTTTTGGATGGCCCTTATTATCCACTAAAGGAAAACAAACCCCCAAGCATCTGGTTAAAATAATACAGTCTAAACACACTGGACTAAACCCATCCTTGATGTCATACAATCACAGTTACATCAGGGAGGCACTCAGCCCAATATTTATATAGAATGTAAGGATTTGGGATATTTATCTGCTAGAGATTTTTGGTAATCTGAGTCTTGCAGCATTTAATAACACTGTGACCCTTGTTTGCTTCTGTGACAGTTCCCTTCCCCAGCTTTGCCTCTGCAGGATTGTCTTGCTTGGCCCAATTTGTTGGGGGCATTTGCATGGAGCAAGAAATTGGTGGGGCTGCAAAAATGTTCATTGCCCCATGGCTGACTCTGGCAGTTGCAGGTGTTGCACTCTTGGGCTGTGCTGAACAGAGCACACGTGCCAGGAGCTGCTGTTGTAAGGGAAGAGTGGCCTGGTCCAGCACCAGATTTGCTGCCCTCATCTTTTACAGCCACATGCATCAAACCATGCTCTCCACAGCTCTCTCCATCCTCTCTCCTGCTCTGTCCCTTCCATTTATCCTCTGCCTTTGACCCCTCACAACTGAGGCAGGGGAATTCAGCCCTGCCTGCACAGCTGGGAATCCCTCAGCTGGCACTGATGCTGTGTTGCTTGTGCCAAACATCAGTGTCACCCACTAATTTGATGCTGACTTTCTTTATAGCCAAGTGATCCACAGAGCTGCAGGGATTGGCTTTAGGGCCAGACAAAATCCTACAGTAGAGACTGCACACACAATGGGCTGGAAGGACCATTCCCCAGGGAATGCCTGCCTGACCTGAAGGGGCTGCACACTTGGCAGGACAAGGCCAGGTTCAAGGCCAGGTTGGACAGGGCTTGGAGCAACCTGGGAGAGTGGAAGGTGTCCCTGCCCATGGCAGGAGGTTGGAACTGGATGAGGTTTAAAGTCCCTTTGAACCCAGACCATCCCAGGATTCTGTGACAGTCTTGCAAGGGCTGGTGCTGGATGAACTGGTTGTGTGCAGAGCTGTGTGACAGTCCCTGTTGTCACTGATTTATTATAGCTATAAGAATTCTAACCTTTGCATATTCCACCATGAGCAGCTAAACATGAACTGTAGAATTCTAAACCATTTTCTTTTTTTCAAAGCCAGAATTTATATTACCTCCTACTAAATAGTAGTGACAATAAATAGATTTTTCCAACTACTAAGTCATATTGAATATACATTTTGAATTCCATAAAAGGCAAGACTTACAGATTTATTGCAGCAAATGTACATTTATACACACAGTGCAACACTCAGGTATCAAGTTGCTCCTTTTTAAATGGAGCTACACAAATGCAAACTTAATTTTCAGTATCTATTAAAATATACTAGACTGATAGAGGAGATTTTCAGTCTGGAAAATTCTTTTTGGTTGAACTTCTGCCAGGATTAATCCCCTTTCAGTTAATCATTTACATGAATGGGCAATCTGCAGAGTTCATGCAAGGCCTGCAAACTATATTAATTACCAGAAACCTAATTACAAATCAACAGAGTCACAGGATCAGTGTTACCTCCATACGGTACCATCTGGTACAATGGAGCTGGATAGTTCAGCAAAATTCCCCATTGCATTCTGTGGAACCTCAACCTGAATGTGAGTTGCCAGAGAGAGCAAGTTTATCCAGATATAGGAGCTGGTTATAAAGATTTTTTAGGGTCATCCTTAATGACAGCATCCAATCCCTGTATTCTAGTTGCTGTTTCAAAAGTTACTTCAAAAAAGAGTATTTATTCAACACTTTTCTTTTTGAATCTGAGATCAATGCTGTCATAACTTGCCTTTCCACATCCAAAAATACCCCAATTCCATACAAAAGGTAATGAAAAAAAAATATTAAACAAGCAAATATGAAAACTAGTCTACCATAAAATGCTTTCATTAAAGGTCTTATGTGTATTGTGATTTGTTTCACTAATTATTACTCCAATTTAAAAGCTATGTCCAGAAATTTCATAAATGACAGGAACATGGCACAGTGCAGCTTCCATTAAAATTTAATTTTACCAATATATTTGCTCTTTCAGCAAATGGCCAGTTTGAGAGTTTTGACCAAAACCTATCAGTTTCATTTTATGCCACGTTAGCCAAACAAAAATTCAGGTCTTTGAAACTTCAACTTGTATGGTTTTAAATCCAGACCTTCTAAACCATTTGTATCCAAGTCCACATAAAACCCAGTATTCTTTTTCACAAACAATGCTTGGTCAATTGACTTTTCAAAGGAATTTAAAGTTATTTTCAAGGGTTAGCCATATTTGCTAACCTTTGAGGGCTCTATCCCAGAGGTTCACTCAGTGGCTTTTGGAATTGAGATCAGCCACACTAAGCAAAATTTCGTAGCTTCAGTTTTGCCCAAAGTTTGGCTCCAGTTCTCGCTGATTAATTCCCAGATTTCCCTTGGGAATGAGAGAGCTGTGTAATCCACCTAGTCTCTCCAAATTCTGTCAAGAACAGCAGTAAATGTAATGCTTTTCTACTAAACAACCAATCATGTTGCAACCTGTTCCCTTTGCAGTATCTGCTGACATTGTCAGTGTGAATTTAGTACAGGAGAACACCAAAGGTGGGCACTTTTCAGTGTCCTGCAACTCAGGAAGGAGCAAAATCATCTACTCTGCAACCAAGGGATTGGGGAAAAAATTAATTCCCAAGGAGTGTTCCAGCTTGAAGGACATTCTGCACAGCCAGTCCATTACATTGACACTCACACAGGTTTGCCTGTTCCCTTCTCTGGTTGTTTTTCAATTTCTTGTGGAGCAAGACCCCATTTCTAAGGCAGTGTGTCACTGTAAAGTCTGGTGTTTGTTCCTAATCCTAGGACACAGCTTCTGTTCGAGTTCATTCTTAAACTGGTCCCAGACTTCCTAACCCATCCATCAGACCAACCCCTCTTTCCTTTGCTTGTGGCAACTTCTAGATTAGACCTTTCTGGGGGAAACGTGGAAGGAAGTGAGGTTTATCTAAAGAATCTGATATGGATGAACACAGATTTCATGTTGGAAAAAGATAGGCTGACCTGTGATAAATAAGCCATTTATCAAGTTCTGTATCAGTTCATTTCCTGATATAACTCCATCAAAGTGGAGATAAGCATATTTTTATCTTGCTCCAGTAAACTTGATAAGAAGAAACAGGGATTATCACTCTTTCACAGATTCCTAACTTAGGACAGACAGTGTTTAGAAAGAATGGATTAAAACCTGCTTAGGCTCTAGTTTAGCAGGTTCTCTACTTCTGCAAATTAATTCCAGCACTGCATTTTGATAACCAATGTAATTCTTGAATTTTCTATTAATTATTAGGCAATTATTAATTATTAGACAGTAAAATTGTCTAATAGAATTTTTATCTTCCATTTGTGAAGTCCATAAATCCCGTCAGCTGAGCTATGTCTGCCATTGCTTTTGTCAAAGGGGAACAAAAGTGCACATCCTGGTACTTCAGGAATTTAGAAAGATGGGTAGCAGTTGCCATTTCTTTGGAAATTAATTGAGAGAATCTCCTTGTTCTTAATTCAGCTTTAGAATAGTACCCAAACTGCCCAAAACTCATTAATTTCTTCTGCTCATAACTAATTTCCTACGGTGTCTCTCTCTCTCCCTCCTTTGGTGCTTTGCCATTTTTCCTGAGGTGAAGACACCCAGCAGGAACAGGAATGCTGAGAGACACACAGACCACTGTGTGGTTCAGACATGCACTGCTGCCTGATGCTTGCAACATCCAGTCAAGAACAACTTGCTCTTCTCTGGAGAGGGACCACTGAAGCATCTTTATGAACTGTGTTTGTCACAGTTCACTACAGCACACAGCAATCCTGCTTCTGTGCCAGAACCCAAGGGCTATGTGCCAGAGATCCTCCAAAGCTGTGTCTCTCCCTCCAAACTTCCCTCATTAGGCAAAACAGGAAAAAATAAATATATAACCTTATTATATTGCTGGGCTTGTTTCTGCCTCAGGAAGTAATTTTTTTCTGATAATGAATTTTTCGTGGTTTGCCTGAAACGTGATTCGCACGGGCTAAAACATCTGATGAAAAATGGATGCTGATGGAAGTTTTTACTTTTATTTATTTGGGCAGCCCCACATTTTACACAGCATCTGCTTCAGCCTCACCCAGACAATCTTGAAAAAATCCCAATAAAAGAACTTTTTTCAAACTATCTACTCATTAGATTTCAAGTCACAGGCAGCTAGAGATTGAGTGGACTGAACACAAGGTGAAAATTATCTTTAAGCCTAGAATGTTCCTTTGCTTCCTTGTCTGCCTGCACATGCAAAGATTTGCACAACCACATGAAAATTATTCTCAGTTTATTTTAACTGGTCTCTAATAATTTAATTTTTTTAAAGGAAGGCCTAAAATTCTTTTTTAAAACCCAGTAGTGGATTTTAAAAGCAATATTTCTGGGGGTGATTTTCTTCTGTATAAGGAGGGTCCAGACAGCAACAAAATAGCCACAATGGGATTTACAACAAAACTATTCAGAGTCACAGTCATTTAAAAAAAAATAATTCATAATCCCACATTAAAACCAGTATCTTTTTTGTTGTATAAAAGAATTTGTTTTCTGTTGAGGTTATGCAGAAGCAGAGCAGAATTACACCCCTTTGTTAATGATAACACTTCCCTGAAAGTGATTTTCAATACGAAGGAGCCCATTTGCCCCAGGTTTAGGCACTCTGTCAGTGTTTTAGAGAGAACAAGGGACAATGTTTTGTTGCAGTGAGCACCTGATGAATTCTAGGCAGGTGATTAAGGATTAACAAACATCCCGTCAATTGAAACAGATATTGGAAGAAACTGAGCACTCCCTGATATTTCCATACTTGCCATTTCTAGGCATTGGTTCTGAGAGCCAACTCATGGCCAGTGAGTATTAAAGAGTAAATTGCAGGCTTGAGCAGTATAACCAACTGATCCCTGTGTTAGCCTCACAATGTGCTTAACAGGATTTCCACCTTCCAGCTCCCCCCAATCCCATCGGATACACAGCTCTGGGATATCACACTTCTGGGATAACTCCTTGCCAAGCCAGAAGTGCATCCTTTCTAAAAATCAGTATAAATAGGTAAACACAACAGGGGAGAGCCAAGCAATTCCAAGCCTTGTCTTGTATTTCTTGTTGGAACAGGAAGATTTTAAGTGAATGCATCAAGCATCTTAAAAGCTAACAACGGCTTAGCAGGTTAAATGTGAAATAGGTTTATCAGCTCAGTGTAGTGCTCTTCGTGTAATTATGTTTTTACAGCCTGGCTAAGGGATGGTATTGGAGAAGAGCTTGTGATGTCAGAGTGGGGAGGGCTTAGGAGCAGGGATGAGAGCTAATCAAGACAAGTTCAGTTTGTATTTAAAGTAAAGTCAGCGTTAGTTAAGGCAGTTTTTGACATGTTAATCTTGATGTGTTTTAAAAGCTGCCAAACACATTACTGAGGCAGCCTGGAAGGAAGACTCATAGGAAAGGGACACACTCTTGGATGTTCATGGTGGCTTCGTTGTACCCAAAACTAAGGTCTGCACGATAGATGTAAGTATACATGAAATAAAAAGTGCTGGGTTTTTAATGTAAGTGGTGATGAAACACCTGTTAAGTAATACCAAAAGGTGTGTGCTTTTTCAGATTAAGTAGGAAAGACTCATGTCACAGCAGAAATGGGGCAGATCAAAGCAAACTTGTTTGTGGTGACTTTACTTAAGAGCAGGACTTGAGTGCACAGAGTAAAGTTAGGAATGGGCAGGATGACGTAGAAAAAGGAAAGGATGTAATTAACTCTATGCTGATTTCTCAGCAATCTGCTACATGTATTCTTATGGGTAAATAATTCTGCATATTCAAGTGCAAATACCGTATTTCTTATGACATAACTTGATAACTGTAGAAATATTTAAAGATCTGTTTCACAAACAGAGGATTTTGCTTTGGGAAGGCTTGTCCTTGCATACTCAGTATTTTTCTAGAAGACTTTGGATTCAGATTGCATTTCTTGTTATATATGTACAAATGTTTCCCTGTCTTCTCTACCCATAACAAACTATTCTTAAAAGCTAAGTGGTTGTTAATATCTTAATTAATTGTTTTAATTAATTAATTAAATAAATTATCTTGTTAATATCTTAATATTTATCTTCATCTTTGTGCCAATTTATCTTGTAAAGTAAACCAGAAAAGTCTCAATATTTTATAGTTATTTCCTAGTGCAGTGGATTTTCCACATCACCACGCAATCAGAATTAATCAAGGCCATCCTCACAAGATATATTTGGCTGCTTTAGTCTGATGTACCTACATTAGATTTACACAGTGAAATTTTTGGCTGTATGTGTGTCACCATCATAACAAACCCCAGCTCTGGCAGCTTTGTGAAACACCAATGTACACAGTGGGATAATTATTTTTAAAATATCATAAGGTAATGAAGGTTCCTTACATTTTGTTATCTGACTATGTGGGTAGAATCAGCAGTAGACTGAGAAAGGCTTGGGGACTATTACATTGTCTTTGGAGTGAAAAATTCCAGTTCCTTAGTTAGAGAACATGTGAGTTTCCAAACTTCCACAGTGCAGCACAATATGGAAGGGTAAGAGAGGGAGGCAATCCTAATGCAAGTAATTCTCACATGGTCTTCAAACTGGAGCTGAAGATACTCAGTCTGTTTGAGATCCTGATTTCTGAGCCTGTTCACAGGGTCAGGTGAGCAATTTCACGTGCTAATCTCACAAGGGAAAGAAGTTTGTATTAAAACCTGTGAGTTCATGCATGAATTTGGATAATAATAGCAACTTTAATATCTGACATCTGTAAAACATATATATTCTAATATACCTGCAAATATTTTCTTAAGATGTGTATGTGCTGCATTTTGCTTTGTAATAAAGAAACCTGACCTGAAATGATTAATGATGGAAACCCACATCATCTTGATTTACCTTAGTGGTGGAAGACTCATCAAATGTAGGATTTTGGAAAATCCAAGGGATACTGCTGCAGCATTTAATATCCTAACTGCAAAGGGCAAGTACCAATGATCGAGTACAAAAATTCTAGATTCAAACTCTTAGTTAGCCAGTTAAGTTAAAGAATTGCTAAATTAAAATAGTTTTAAATAGTCTACCTAAAACTCATTCCTCTTTCCACCACCTGGGTACTTTTGGCACTGAGAGAGTTGTCATTTGCACTGACATTTTCTGTAAAAGTGAGACACAAATCTCACTAAAATTCAACTGCATTTCATTTGGAAATACCAGCCTGGCCCTCCAATGATCAGAAAGCTTTTTGTCCCACGGTTTCCATTTCCAGTATTCAAAAATAAAATTAAAAAGCAGTACAGTTATTTTTAATGCTTTAAAAGTAATAATTATCAAAAAGTAAAATATACAAAGTTCAGTTTCCTTTTAAATGATCCCGGTTTCACCATATTTTGCAATCTCTAGGCTTCTGAGGCAAAGAGGATAATGTTTCAAGTGTCATTCCTAATTATTACATAAATCCAAAAGGAAAACAAATGACATCATGCTTTTATCTCTGTGTATATAACTCATGTAATAGCAAGACCCATCCCTTGTAAACACCTCCCTGTGCCAGTTTGCCAGGATCCAGGGTGGGTGCACAGTGCTCTGTGAGTGCATACACACATTTTCTCCACTATTTTCATTAGTTCTTGCTTAGCTATTGTACTTAGTTTTTTTAACAGGAGTCGTTAAAGCCCTGAGAGTGATCCCAGAGGAACCTTTGGGTGCTGCCACGTATACAAATAAATGTCAGCCCTGTGTCTGTGCAGAGACCAGCCCCGTGGTCACAGCGCCGAGCTGAGAGAGAGGGGATAAGCGCCCGATGCAGTTCCCACCTCAGCTGCTGACTGTCCTGGATCTCTGTGCCTCCAAAGCCACACCAAACAGCGGCAATTCGGCTCCTTTTTCCTCCACCGTCTGTCTGTATCACCCCGTAGGCTTTGCAGGCCCTCAGCACAAAGCATCTCCACCTCTGGGTTCAGCCCATGCCTCAGGCTGAGCGCTGCTGTAGTGGCACCCAGGAATGAGCCTCCCCTTGGCCGCAGCCATTCCAAGGGGAACAAGATGAGCTTTTGTCATGGACTCAGTTTAGTTCCTGAAGGATTGAGTTTGCCAGCGCTAAGCCCTGACTACTTGCTGAAAACAGCGTGTTTAAAGAACAGAGTGATTTGTTGCTCACAATTTTACCGAGCAGCCGGTCAAGAACGGGCAGATCCGTGTCTCCCAGCGCTGTGAAGGCGTGCAACACAAACTCTGCTGGCTGGCACACACAGTATAAATATAGTTATTTTCCTTTCTTTAGGGAATGTATCGTTCTCAATCCAGTTTTAGGATTACACTCTAATCTCAGTCTCTGAGCAGTCTGTGCCCACATATCTAGGATTAGAATTTAGCCCCACAGCCTCTCCAATGGCACCTTACTCCAATTAAGAAAACATATTTCATGCTCCTGTATGACATAATGCTAGTATAATTGCTTTTTTCCTTTCCAAAAGTTATTTATTTTGCTGACTGTGGATTCTGGAACAACTAAAATCTCCAGTTTTGTGACCCTCAGCAAAGAGTCAGAGCAAGAACCCTTGATCCTACAACTAATAACATTAAGGCTATTAATAATATTGGGATATTTAGCTATTTTTTAAAGCAGCACTTGATTTCTTAAGCAATCAGATCAGCTTTTTCTAAAAGGGAAGCCAATGGAAATGCAAATGAGATTATGTATGTCTTCATTCATATGTTTCACTCATAAGCATGAATACATGTTCACATTGCATGTTTGACTGATTTAGCTGACACAAATTCACCTCAGCATTTTAAACAATACTCAGCTTCTCCCAGTCTGTGGAGACACTGCTGCAGTTCACTAAACATTGACTTTAAAGAATGCTAATTCCATGTGTTTGAGGTAAATAAAAGCAGTATTTGTAAATTAAATGTCAATGAATTTAACTAAAAAAAAACCAAGTCTTCCAACAAGTCTATACTATATATGACTAAACTGTATTTTGCCAATGCAATTGATAACATCAACACCTAGACTGCTATAGACATTTTGAAACTGTTGCATGATCAGATTTGCAAATGCTTCTGGTTCATGAAGTTCGTGTCTTGCCACTTCTCATCTAATAAATTGAGACAGAATTAGTCCTGGGTGAGTGGTTCTGCCTGCTGCCAAGGAGGGTTTGCTAAGGGTAAGACTCTAAAGGTAGAGATTAACTTGTCTTCATCCCTGTAATGTGCTGTACAGCCAGGATTTGTGCAATAGGATCAGAGCAGAGCCATATATGAATCTAACACTGGACAGCTGGTGTGTATGAATTTACATGAACCCTGATGCCAGATTTTGAGCTGCTCTCAAATCCCAGCTAATAAATGTATCAGAAGTGTACTTTCCCTGCTCCCTGACAGATGCTCCTCAGCTGGTGTGGTTTCTAATATGTGAGTTGTTATGAAAATAGTATGAACCTGAACTACCCTAAATTTGACCTGCATGTCAGTACCCCAGCTAAGTAACTGAAAAAGGTGCTTTTCCAAATGGAATAACATGGATTAGTCAGGTTCAGTACTTCCTCCTGACACAGAGTTACATACAAATCTTTATATTAGGTTATTAAGTTATTTATCCCTCCTGATCATTTCAATACTTCACTAACAGAAAATTCAGGGAAATAAAGAAGTAATCTAATACAGATAACACACATATAAAACATGTCCTTTAAATTAAGTTTGAAGGCTATTTTTCCATTCAACTTGCAAAAAGAGATTAGAATTCTGGTGGAAATAACATCTCAACTTTATATCACAAATACCAGAGTAATTTTTGCATATCTGAGAAGAAATTCAAGGTAAGTTAGATAGGATTGATTGGCAAACCAATTAAAAAAACCAGAATGATTTTGTGAAGCAACTCCAGTGAAAACCTCATTAAGGAATCAAACCTTCTTTTTGGCTTATGATGATTCCAAAACTGGGTCAGTGGAAACAGTAAGCTACAGCTTTAGTGGAAGAAGATACCAAAGAACTTTTAAATCATATTATTCCATGAGTTTTTTCAATACTATATCTATTCCATGTGAAACCAAAAGACCACATTGTCTACCTTTGCAAGCATAAACTGTTTATCTGATGCACATCGTCTGAAATGGTCTGTGAATCTTGGTCATCTGGTGGATAATAATTATCAGTAAATATGGATCACTTTGCTGTGGGTGCTGCTGTAATCAGTACCCTACATTCTGAGAAAATGCCAACATTGAAAAGAAAACCTCACATTTAAATAGAAGTTTTAAAGAAAGTTATGCAGTTTCTGCTTCATCTTTGAAAGGAGGGAGTGTGAGACTGCCTGTCAACAGCCACTGTATCATCCTTCACATCCAACACAAAATCCAGACTTACTTTGGGAACTGCACAGGCTACACAGAGAACACCACAGTGCTACTGGTGCTACTGGTTTCTAACCACTTACTGCTTCTTGCTTTTGGATGGATGTCTGTCAGAACAGGCAGAGTAGATGGGATCCCACAGGAGGGATTTGGGCCAGAGCAGATGGCTCTTTTCCCACCAGGTTTTCCATGATTCTACAACTTAAAGTTGCATCATATAACTTCAGTCACCAGTGTGATTTTATGGGGAAGGTAGAAGTTCTAGGAAGGCCTGATGAAGAAAGTGTTTTTTACTTGTGTGTCTTTTTCCCACACAGGGACATTTCTCCAGAAAAAAAAAAAAAGCACATTCACAACTTTGATTTCAACAGGAGACTGACACATTCTAGCAGTTCCTAAAATGCAAAAGTGGAATAACTTGTCAGTCATCTGAGAGACAAAAACGTGTCAGTATTAAAACTTGCTATTAATTTTATTTTTCCCTGATTTACTAGAATAAAAAGGTTAAAACCTCCTGGATCTTTTTTCCATTATGGCTATCTGAACCTCTGATGGGTTCTTTGCACCCTCATATCACAGAATCACAGTTTGGAATAGAAGGGAATTTTAAGGCTCTCTAGTCCAATGTCCCTGCACTAAGCACTGACATGTTCAGGTAGACCAGGTTTCTCTAGTCAGGTGCACCAGACAAAGGCCAAAAGCCAGGCTGTAAAAAGGGCAGCATCAAGTTTAACATTTCAGTTTGTTTTGCAGAGTATTCAACACAGAGTCTCAATCCAAGAAAGAAAACAATGGCTCACTGAACAATATGGTATGGCAAATACCATCATCCCAGTTACCACCTATTTTTTGAGCTGCTGAAAAGTTTAGTCCAGCACTAAATCGCTTTAGTACTGAGCTTTAAAATGCTTTAGCAGCTCAGAAGCACTTTGGGAGCTCAAATGCTCTTCATGAGGCACCAGCGTCCTAAATCGCTTTAAGTCTAAAGTATCCTAAAAAAAAAGGGCAAATGGAAACGTGTCCAGCAGCACATGCTCAGATACAAATGTGGAGAACAAAGGCTCCAGGAGGATCTGACTCTTGGCCAACACAGAATCCAACATCTACACTTACAAATGTAAAGCACTTTTTATTTTGAGGAAACACCAGTGGTATGGTCTAAGTTCAGCCTCTACTTTCAGTGTAAATGGCTGAAATGACTCACTTGTTTACCTTTTGGTAAACTCATTTTGAGACCAAGTATCTCTTCCACATGGTAAATTCCTTGGGCACGTGAATTAGATTGATATCTATCACTTAAATCATTTTAAACTCATCAATAGGCCAAAGGCAATAAAAGAAGTTATAATGATAAATTTAATTTATAAATGGCTTGGGTAATGAAACATGGGACTTTGCTTTCATCTCATTTTTGGATAAGAAACAGTGCTCCTGTCTTTGCATGTCCCTCACTGGTACATCTATCAAATGCTGGTTGAACTCCTGGAGCTGTAACTCTCTATCTGCAGGATAAGAACACTTCAGCATTACATTTTTCTTCTTTCAGAAGACAGAAAAAATCCATTTCATCAGAGCTAAATGGGGATGGAAATTCAACTCCTTACTTTAAAAAAAATTAAAGTCTAATCATTTGTTGTCCAAGTCTAGTGTGAGATGAATGTACAAATGCTCCTGCTGCTGCCTTCAGAGCCAGCCTGATCCTTCTGTCAACTCCTCAACTCAAAGCATTCCACACAGAATAGCTTTTTAACATCCAGGCTCTGGGTTACAGGACTAGATTCCTTTACAATTATTAATTATGTATATATCAATAATTAATATTATTAATTTATAATTAATCTGAGTCTTACTGGTTTTATCACTGTTTTCATCACTACAAAACATGTTCTTTTACCTTTTTTACTTCAATTCAGCAGCCTTAAGGGGCTGATGTCATTTGGAACAGATAATTTCTACCATTTCTTTCCATCTACTTCACTTAGCTTCCAGTAGACAGGGCTTCAAACTATTAGAATTCTCAAATCAAACCAAAGACACCTGCCTTCCTAAGTATGAGCACATCACTGCATCGCTGCTCTCAGACACACCAAGGGCTGAAGGCAAAGGCTTGGGCTTAATTACCCCCTTTTGAGCAGGTGTTATTTTTCAGCATCCTGGTTTTCCTTGTGTTGTAGGATCTAAGACCCTGAACAACTCAGTGTAAGCAAGGGCAATATTTGCATTGTCCTGAAAACTGGAAATTTCTACGTGGAAAGTGCTACAACCCACGGAAAGGTCCAGCTGTGCCTGGCAAGCAGGGAAACAACCTGGGGAAATAACCCTCTCTATTTCTCGTTGTTAAATGCCTTATTCCTCTCTTTGGTGCTGCTGCCTCAGTCCTTTACCTCAGCAGAGCTGTTGCTGTCTCCCTGCAGCATGACTCCCCGGGAGCACATGAGGAAGATGTCCATGCTGGGGGAACAGGGAACCCTGGAGGAAAAGCAGCTGTACCGGCTGGCAGGGGGCATGGCAGCAGGAGGTGAGCTGCAGGCAACCCACAGCACACATGCTCGTAGCACTGCTGGCATCTACAGCCTGCAGGAAACAGCCAGCAGCAGGTTTGGTGTCTTTAAAAGGGATTTTAAATTTATCTTGGGAGTAACTGCAGAAACATTTTTGCTTCAGGTAATTAAAAATTAACACGGAGGGCTCTTGGAATTCAGTGTTTTGTTAAGAGATGCTGAGCATCTGGAAGACAAGTAAATGTCACACAAGAGCTCAGAAAGTTGCAGCTGGACATTATGATGTTCTGGCTCACCATTATGGGCTTTTTCTTCCTAGAGCTGCTTTCTCATGACCATGCAGGTTCCACCTAGTGTGATTTTTCTCAAAATGAAACTGTATTAGAAATGAAAACCCTCTCAAGCAGAGAACTTAACATCCAAGGCTATCTTCTGTTTCGTAGTGTTACGTAAATTATTATTCATTGTAATTTGTCCTTTGGTACACTTGACTGAGCACATCCTATTTATTTTTACTGCAGCTTGATTGAATAAATCTACATTATTTAAACGAAGTAGCTCAGGTGGCAGTGAAAACATGTTTTCAGTTGCTGCTATTAAAAAAAAAAGGTGCGATTTCCACTAGAGGAAACAAAACAAAACATTTTTCTCTGGTAAGGTTATACCGCAGCCAGAATCTCCTCCTAACTTCCCCTGCTGACAGCAGAACTGCGTGTGCTTTGCAGAGCTGCGGCAGCGGCAGGAGATGCTGATGAGGAACCAGCTGATGGCAGTAAACCCGCAGCTGATGGGGCCGGGCCAGCAGAGGATGCAGGCGATCCCCACCCAGTTTGAGCCGCGGCTGGTGGACAGGTACGGGGCACCGCTTTCCTGTTCCAGCACTGCAGTTAATCACTCTCTGTGTGCTGTCCCTTAGGTCCCCTAAGACCTTTGGGGATTCTTAACTCAACAATATCCTCTGAATATCTGATTTTTTTCCTCTCAGAGATCTGCTACCTTCAGCTGAAATGATGGCCTCAGGTGACCCCAGACAAATCCACATAGCATCTCATCTGGGACCCACAGTCCCACAGCACCCCAACATGCCAAACCTGCTGTCCAACCGTGTCTACCCAGGCCCAGGTAACAAGGCACCCTCTGCATCCTGAAAAGTGGGAGCATTGGGATCAGAAAGCCAACTGCACCTATTAGTTTTCCATAGGTTTATTGGCAGTGTCAATAACATTCTCTTCTCTTCTCTTCTCTTCTCTTCTCTTCTCTTCTCTTCTCTTCTCTTCTCTTCTCTTCTCTTCTCTTCTCTTCTCTTCTCTTCTCTTCTCTTCTCTTCTCTTCTCTTCTCTTCTCTTCTCTTCTCTTCTCTTCTCTTCTCTTCTCTTCTCTTCTCTTCTCTTCTCTTCTCTTCTCTTCTCTTCTCTTCTCGTCTTACTAAAAACAGGTAGCCTGCTCACCAGAGATTCTAAACTGTGCCAGTTTAGGTCTAAGCATATCCATTCTAGCTTTTGTTAAATACAGTTCCCAGAGTCTTCTGCATGTTTTTGTTTCCTCCTTTTCTTTTTGTATTTTCCAGGCATTTTCACACCCAAACAAAAGGCTACAGCTAAAAAAATAGCTCCTCAGCAACACTTTTACACTACATTTTACTCTTCCTCTTATATGAGCATTGGCTGCTTTATACTGATCATATTCTCTAATGACAATACCACATGCCCCTTAATTCAGGTAGAGCAAATACAAGTCCTTTTTAATAAAGGCTCAAAATTACAGGGCACAGCTCCAAGGGGAAGGCTGGACATCACAACCATGGCACTCATGTCACGCTGCACAAACATTTACATATTACTTTATACAAAGTGAGCTGCTTAAGAGTGTTTCATTGAGATGAGCGAATGTATTTTCAATGTCACATCAATACACCAAGAAAAAATTCTGATATCAGCTTCTTTCCCCACTTTAATGTGGATCTCAAATAAGAGAGTCTGTCAAGAGGAAATGTAATTTAAAATTGCACAGCCTCCAGGCTGAAAGCAGTCTTGAAGGTGCAGGTTTGCTTTGCTCAACTGATGGCTATTATTTTCTGAGCAGTTACATGTACTTCAAAGGTATAAGTCACCAAATAAAACCACCCTGCTGTCTCCTTCCTTTGTGGTTAATGGCAGGTATTCCTAACTACAGATCTAATCCTAAAAACACCCGATGATGGACTTCATGTTCTTTCTACATATTCCCACCAAAACAATGACAACAAATAGGATTTAACTTGAAATCCTATCACCTTCCTAGTGAAGCCCACAGTTGAAGACTTAAAAAGTTTTTTAAAGTGTCTCTGCATTGCTTTGGGGGTTGTGCATTTGCATGAGGAAACAAGTGAATCTTAAAGATTTTTTTTCTCCCCTTCCCTTTAAGGATACAGCTTTCTGCCACCAGAATCCATGGAAGCTGTGGCCAGAAGACAAGAACTGGTTCAAAAGCAAAATATTGCCAGGTAATCAATAGCAAGCTTTGCTCTGAGGTGCATGCCAGGATTGAAGCAGCAAAGTGATTGAGATTGTTTTTCAAGTCACCCAGAGAAGCAGAGGGCCCTTGAATATCAATTAAGGCCTGAAGCTACTGACTTTCTGCTTGCCCTATTTTGCTTTTATTCTTAAAACGATATAACAAAAATAAACAAACCCCTTAACTTGGTTAAGGAAAAGAACAAGCTGCAGCCACAGTCCTTGAACTGTGGATCCAAATGCCCTGAAGTTACAAAAGTTCAAAAACAAATTCAAACTTTGCAGCTGTGTGATATCACAAACAACACTTCAAGCCTGTAGCTGGACCCTTGGGATGAGCAGCTGTGTCTCCACCCTACCAGGGTGGGCAGTTTGCCTCGTTTGACCAAAGAGCTGGAATATCAGAGTGACTGTAGAAAGCCCAGTTATTTGTACCAGTTTCACTGGTTAAGAAACCACCAGTGCCCCCCCTCACAGCCACACCATTTCCACAGAGGAGCTCCAACCTCAGCCACTCCTGCACTGGGCTGCACTTCTCAGTGGCAGTGCCCTCACACAGGGAGACTAAGAGCAAAGAACAGATAAGTTCTGTATATCCATCTGAAAAGAATTATGACGGAAGTGTTTTGAGCTCTTAAGTCAGCAAAGCTTGATTACTGAACTCCTCCAAGCACAAGATTTGCATCAGCAATGCATTTCCTGTAGCTTTTGCCACATGGCAAAATCCCTGAGAAAAACAAGTGAAATAACTGGCAGCAAACGTGGCCATCTCATACACCCACAGCCACATCAGAGCTGGTCGTGCCTGTTCAGGCTCTTCCCTCAGGCCACCAAACTGCAAAACTCCAACATGAAACAGCTCACCTACACCTTACAAACCTTTTACCCCAGTTTTTTGCCACCCTGGCAATTTCTACTGTGTTCACACAGCTTTCTGCAGCACAGGTCACCTTTAGGGCTGCACTTGCTCCTTTCAGCTGTCCCAGAAATCAAATGTTGACAATTTCCTGTACTTGGTGCAGCTGTGCTGCTGAACACCTGGGCTCAAACCTGTGTTCTCCAAGGGACTTTGCCTCATCCCAAAGCTCTGTTTGCTGGTCCTGACAGGAACAGGCTATCTCAGCTGGAGGAGGAGGCAGGAATGTAAAAAATAACTTTCTGCTGTTTTTTGCCGCCTCAAGAGCTGGGTGGGAATAACGACAATCAGACAAAATGTACAAGGACACTGCACATAGACAAAACACTTCCTTTGTATCTCTGAAAGCAGAAAATCAATAAGTTGGAGGTTGTTTCAAAGATGAAAAGAAGGCAGACAAAAAGCCCTGAATGGTGTGATCAAATAATTCCTCCTCATACCAAAAATCTGTATAGATAGCTTTTGCCCAAACCATTTTCCTGACAATTTTACACTCCTGAAAATCAGACTCTCTGTGACCTGTTATACTCATTGCAGTGTCAAGAAAGCTATCTTGATGCACTTTAAAGTGCTTTACTACACAGGCTCTTTTCCAAAGATGCAGAAATCCCACTGAAAGCTCCTCAAAGCTCCTCCAGGAGCTCTACCTTTCTGTTTGATCACTGGCCTGGCTCCAGAAAAAGCTGATGCCAGCAAAGGTTGATAGAACAGGGAAAAATGCTACTACTTGTATTTTCTGTATACTGGCAATCCCTCCCATCCACTATGACAGGAGCAGGAAGCTGGCACAGACTCTGGAGCATTCATCCAGAAGGAGGGAGATTAGCTGAACACTTCCCACCAGGATCTCACCCTTTTACACTCTCAGAACCATGCTCAGGTGCCAGGCCCTGTGGAGGGTTACTCAAGAGACTTAGCATTAGCTTACTCTGAATAGATGCACAGGTTCCATAGATAAGATCATTCTTGTTCTTTATCAGTTACAATATCACTGGAATTTTGCAGTTTTCAGTATAAATTTCTGAGTGATAGTATAAATCAATTATTTTCTTTAGTCTTCAACCTTTATGACTCTGAAGACTATTTTCCAAATGTGAATATAATCCCCATGTCTGGATTGCCAATATGCAAATAACACTTTTTTTTTTGTCTGAAGTATTATCCAGAGTCATCACATGGAAGATGTTTTCCCTTTCTTTTAGCTTACTGACAGCACATTTAATACAGCCAGGTTTGCCATTCCACCTGCAGTTTGTACCCTCTCACGCACAGCAATGTAGAGGAGGGACAGAACAAGTAGTACTCTTGCCTACTTGTTTATCTGAGTTTTATTCTGCTGCTGAAAAATAATTTAAAAAAAAAGGTGATGAAGGACCGGAGCTGCCCTAACTGCCCATGCTCTGTGTGTCTCTTAGAATGGAAATGGAGATGAGTGCTATTTTTCAGCAAAAGGAGATGGAGAAAGCCCATCGGAAAGGACTCCTGGGCCTGGAAGCCCCTTTCCTTTACCACGGGATGCCAGCGAGTCCCATCGCTTTCCGTGGCAGGCACAGACTCCCTGAGGGGCACCTCGCCAACGACCTGTACGTCCATCGTACCAGCCTGGATGAAATCCATGGCAACACCGTGCTGATGGCAAGCAGCCCGTACCCGCCAGTCACCACACTGCAAAGGGAGAGGGGCCGCCGCCCGGGGAGGAGAGCCGGGAATCACAAAACCGCCGAGGGCAGCGCCAGCGGCACAAAGAACCAGGCGGATGACAAATGCACCGACTCTGCCTCAGCTGCAGTGGATGAGGAGAAAGGAGACAAGAAAGAAGTCGAGGTGGAGACACCAAACAAACACGAGCAGAGCAAAAACCAGACGGAGCCATCTGCAGCTGCCAAGAACTGCAAAGAGTTTGAACAAGGCTTGAGAAAAAACTGTGCTCCTCATGAAATTCCTACTGAAACCACCAGCTGCAGCAACACAAATGAGAAGGAAGCCAACAGCTCCTGTGCTGCTTTTGATGACAAATACCTGTATCCTTCTGCAATCCCATTCTCAGCGTTGCCATATGGATTTCCAGTGCCCAACAACCCATTGCTACCTTCAGGTTTGTCAGACTTCCAGACTACAGTTAGAGGGGCATGTTAATATAATCTGGTTTTATTGATTTGGTTTCTCAATTCTTCCCTCTGTTTTAAGTGAGTTTTTGGTATGGTAGAGTCATTGCAACTAAAAGTAGAATTCTCATGCTGCAAACAGTAATATCTGTATTCAGTTCTTGGTTTAAAAAGGAATTTCAATCAAAACATACAAAATTGCTGAATGAAGTTGTGAGTTAGCCTCCCTCTTCAGCCCATAACTTTTCTATATGTCCTAACTCACAGTAGGCACTATGGACTAGCAAAGGCTTGGATCTGTTCTACTGAAATATTAGCCAAATTAAAGTAACAGTAAAGTCTAAAGAAGAAAAAGCACTGGATAATGCACTCATTAGAGGAAGTCCTGCAGCATGATTTGCATGTGTAGGTAGGTACAGAGCCAGCAGTAAACAAAAGAAGCCAACAAAATAAACCCCTTCAGACCCAGGTTCTGCTCATTATCTGGTGATTTTGTGTCTAGGACTCCTGTATCTGCAAGTCACTACACCCTGCTGTTAATATATTAGGTTTGAAAAGATGTAAAAATTCTCATGATAACAGCCATTTCCTCCTGATTTGCCAGCAAAATTCTACCAAGATAACTTCTGTGTTTCCTCCTCTAAGGAGCTCATGGCCTGATCCTGAATGGAGAAGACATTTCTTCCCTGGAAGACATTCGCAAGTGGACAGTTGATGATGTGCACAGCTTCATTGTCAGCCTCCCTGGCTGCTCAGATTATGCCCAGGTGATTATAAACATTCATTACATTTCCAGGTCTTTAGGACCATCTAGATTTAAATGTCAGCAAGAAAATGTAAATGTGGGAGGATAGTAGATTGTTCCAAGATTACAAGTATGATAGTAGGGGTTTTTGTGCTGTTAGGAGATAAATACAAAAATAAAACAGTAAAATTATTATTTCTTCTTTTTACTGTTTGTGCCTCAGGGTTAAGCATGAAAAATTATAAAGTCTATTTTAGCACACTATGATGCATTTTATCATTTCATCAGATATTTAAAGACCATGCTATTGATGGAGAAACCCTTCCCCTGCTAACAGAGGAGCATCTCCTGGATACAATGGGATTAAAGCTTGGACCAGCTTTAAAAATCCGCTCTCAGGTATGATCATTAACATGAAAGTGCCAGAAAATTACAAGGAGGGAATTTTCCCAAACTAAAGCACTTTTTTTTTTTTTTCACTGGTAAGGTAACTGCCACAATATTGGGAGAAAATAAATTAACCCCAGCAAAGTTTTCTTTTGCTTTCCTGTATGTTACCATGGCACACAGGGAGACAGTAAGGAATATGACTGTACATTTTTCAGGAACAGGCTGTCCCTCTCTGTTTGCAGTTTTCTGCCCTTAATTTCATCCACTAATACCAACTCTCTGTGTTTCTGTTGTTGCTGGTTCTTTTCTCTGTTTTTTAACCTCTTGTACTCCCTCACTCTTCTCCCATTCCAACCACCAGCCCCACTCCTAGCTGGCAGTTTGCCTCCCCTCTGTCCCGGGATGCTGCAGCACCTTGGGAGCAGGAGGATCCTCCTGTCAGGCCCAACAGCCCCAAGTTAGGTATTGACAAGCTTCTTCCACAACCTGGGCCTAGAAAAATATAAGAGAGTGAAAATGGAAAAGATTTTTTTTTTTTCACAAGAATGTGAGAACAGTATCTCAATAAAATTGAGATGCCTGGGATGTCCCTGGTGTTGCTGCATCAGTCAGGCTTGATTGTTTAATGGCTTTAACAGCAAGAAGTAATTGCTGCAATTGTGCCTTTGCCTTTAAAGGTGTCCCGGCGTCTGGGCAACGTGTTCTACATGATGAATGTACCTCTGTCCCTGCCCCTGCCTCCTGCTCCAGGGAAACCCTCGGAGCAGCCCTCTGACATGGCCTCCCCTCTGCACTGCAACAGCAGCGGGGACACCCTGGACAGTCCCTGCTCCCAGGACCCAGAAACATCCCAAGCAGTGGAACAGATCGTTTCAGAAAGCAGGGAAAATCCATGTGACACAGCTGGATCCCAGGCTGACTTCCAGATGATTGCTTTCCAGAAAAGTTGAGCTAATCCCAGGACATAACGTGTTTTTAATAATCCAGCAATCTCTAGTTACAAAGTGTTTGAGAAGAAGCTACAGCCTGAAACCTCTGTAAGGCTGGGGCTGAAGGAAATAAGCTGCCAAAGCAGCATGAGGAAGTGTTGTATCTGAAAGGCATTCAGAAATGCAGCTACAGGTTAGTGCAATTACTTTCAAGTGCAATTCATTGAAAGGAATACCAGTAGAGATAACAGGTAAATTGTATTTTTCATTGAAGTCCAAGGTTATCACTGAAAGCTGTCAGAGACTCAGAGTGCACTCTGTGTCTTACAGTGTGTTCCAGTGGGCAGCTGAGAAACTACATGGAAAAGTCACAGCTTCCAAACATGGCTGTCTTCTGCTTCTGTTGAACAAAACATACAGAACACTCACATGGAATTCATTGGGACAATATGGAACTGCCTACAGAATACACAGAAATATACCCCAGACTCAGTAATTTGGGTTAATTCGTTGCTACTCCAGAACTAAACCTTTCTAAGTGCCTGGCAAGGGTATACAGCTTACAAAGATACACAGATTGAACACAAAAATACCATGTGTGAGAGCAGATTTAATTATTCCAAGGCATTCTTATCACCAGGGCTGGAATTTGCTTTTCGTGACTGCAGGCTGAGTTGAGTCACCAGCCTCTGGTGAAGGCCAGTCCCTGGGACAGTGACATTCCCTGCAGGCAGCAGCTCAAAGCCACCTGGTTCCTGCCAGCCTCTGCCAGAACACCCTTCCCATCCCATTCCTGGGCAAGCCATGGAAAGGCTTCCCTCAGCAGCATGTTCAGTATTCTTCACTTTGGAAGCGGCCATCAGTTCAGCCTGCGAGCTCCCCTTTCTCTGGAAAAATATGGTTTCCCCTCACTTCTGCCACTGATGAGTCATTATCTCCCAGCAAACAAGGACATGAAATAGAGCTTTTAGCTAAGGACAAATCCCCAGCATTTATTGTGATTCCTGTGTGACTTATCCTTGTTCCCTTTTTAGGGGTTTGGTCCTACACTGGTTTTCCACACAGAGTTTGAAGTCAGTACACTTCCACTCTCCTCCCTCAAGAGCTCTTCTTTACTCCAAAGGACACACAAATATCTTCGACAAAAACAAGTTCTGTAAATTGAGGGTTGATAGACTGTGGACCTGCTGTATTGTTGCTACTTTAAATTTTCTCCCCTTAGTTTAGTTTGTGTGGCCTCAAGTGCTGAAACTCCAAGAAGTATGAAGCTGTTTAGATGATGAGTGGCTAAACACGAGGAGGGGAAGTATTTCCATATTCTATTCTCTTTTTTTAGCCAGAGATAATTTGTTTTATGTCTTTGTTATATTTGTGGACTAGATAATGTTTGATTAGATGTTTGCAACAGCAACCTCAGGTGTCCATCCTAACATACTGTCCAAACTTTGCAACCTTTGGAAAAATGGCAAATATCTATATTCTTTTTAGCATATGAAACAATTCCCAACTTATCTTCTGTACAATTGACAATCACGTTGACAGTGTCACTTATGTGATTAAACAGAGTTGATGACTTGGTTTTCTAATGGCGTCCCACTTCCTCCCTGTGTGAAATATTCACCTCAATCCACACGAGACCTTTTTCCCCCCTGGAAGAGAATCTCTGACACTGTTCAGGGGAGTCGGGCCACGAGATGTCGCTGCGAGGCCACTCGGTCACCCGCTGTCCCTCCGAGGGGAAAGGCAGCGCACCTGAACTACCGGGGGCACGTTAAGGGCGAAGACACGAAAAAACGTTACTCGTTTTTCTAAAGTAACAACAGAAAAAAGCCTGACTTGAAGTCCCACATGCCAGGGAGGAAGGACTGAAATGTGCTTCTGAAGAGTGTGATTATTTTTGTAAATGGGTCAGACATGAACAATGATAAAAGCTGATAAGGTTGGGATGCAAAGTTTGCAGTCTTGTATTACTTCTACAATTAAAAAAACCCACCAAACATACGATCCTTTGCACATACTGGGCTCCCCTTCCCAAAATGACAAAAGGAATTACTTCACAGCTTCCTGTGCTGGGGAGATGTGCTGCAGCAGCCAAAATGCAATAAGCCCTGAACAGTAAACAGTTGTGAAGTGAAATAGGAAGGAAAGGGATTTACCTAAACAGACATAATAGATTCTATTTCTAATGGAGGAAATACCACTGGTAATTAATGTTTCCTCTCCTACAAACACTTCAGAGAAAATGAAAATAACAGGTAAAAATAATTAAAAAGTACACAGAATCAGTAGACAGACCAATATTTCCAGAGGTTGATGTGTTTTCAGGAATTGTGTTTATATGTAAACACTGAGGCCTTACTAATTCTCATGTTCTCTTTGGACATTTATTGTTTATTCCAGCTGCAAGGGGATTCAGTAGCAATCACAAGTACCAAATAAAGCTGGCAGAACTCTGCTTCCTAACAACTTTCTGGTGCCTGTGCCCCCACTGCATCCATTTTTTTCTGCAATGCAACTAAAATCACAGTGGGATGCAGATTGTGTGTTTTAATACATGTTGCATCATTAGAAATGTTTCATTTAACATCTATTGCTGTATTAGTCCATAGCAGTGATGAAGTTAATGAAGAAGAGAATGTTTTTTATGAGGTGTTGTAGGAGTTCCTGATTTTTTTTTTTTAATAGGGCCAATGTTAAAGACAAGATTAATAAAAAGGTAAAACAAACATATGGCAAAATGGTCCTGTATCATAAATAACAGATTCAGGAAAGCCCTGAAGAGGAAGAAATGGCTTGTCTTTCCTACAACAGCCTGGATTTCTACCCTCATGTAGGCTGCAGATGATGATGATGATGTGGAATACAAACTCACATGACCCTAAACAGATAATTCTCTGATCAATTTCCTAGGTGAAGAATCTCTAAAAAATGCTATAAACATAGAAAATTCATGCAGAATTCCCACCAGGTCTGAATCAGTCACTTTAATCCAGCACACAAACAAAAGAACATAGGTTCACAAGGTGGTGGTATTTCAAACTGACCCATACCCATGCCACTTTATAAAACTTTATATTCTAAGACTTTATACAATTGTGAATCTGCCACAGAACACTTTTCAGAATATTAAATTAACCTTTGAGTGTGAAAACAGAAAAAATAACCCACTCTGGGTTTTAAAATTTTAAACTCTCTAGAAATTTCTTGTATTTTCAACTTTCCAATTACCCTCATACATTGTTGATTGGTTGTACAGTGTTTTGAGTCACCTTCAGCATCAGAAACTTTATGGAAAATCATCCAAAATTAGATATAGCTCTCGTTTTGATACCTTGCCAAAGGTAATGTTCTCCCTAAGCCCTTTATTATTCACTGGAAAATAACAAGTCTACTTTATGAGGCTATGTTCATAGAATTACAGAATGGTTTGAGTTGAAAGGGACCTTAAAGATCATCCAGTTCCAAACCCCTGTGTTCATCAGGGTTCAGCTGCCTCTGATGGTTGATTTTGATTAGTTTTTCATGCTATAATAAAGAGCTGTAGCTTTATTGCTATGGCAATTTCAGTATAATAATACATGCTATATTGAGAGAAAAGCTCACCTCTCCTTTCTCATTTGTTTAGGCTTTGGTGGGTTACTGCAGTTGCCAGGCTCCTTTCTTTCTTTGGGAAGGCTTTGCTCCTCCTGTCACCTGTACTGAGGCCACAAGGACTACTCTGCTGATTTGGTCCTTATGCTGTCCTTTCCTTTTTCCCATTCCCAAATTACCCAAGTCTGGTTTTTTTCCAGACAGGCATTAGTCTTGCTACTATCCCCATGCTCTTCTTGAACCACCAATTTCCCTGTAGGTAAGGATGCAAATCTTTAATTCAGCCCAGAGTAAATAAGAGCCTGTTGTCTATGTTGTATGGAGAATGATGCAGTGTTTTTCCCTATAGCACAGCAATGACATGGATAGACATTCTGATTTATCAAAATTTAAAACAACATATAGCATCTGTGTGTGTGAATTGCTGACATAAAGATCAACCAACCAAAATGGCAAAACAGAAGAAGCACCACTGACCACGGAAAAAAAGAAAACACCAAACCAACCTTGGCTTATCAGCCAATCTTTGCTGATTATCTTTCAGTTCCAAGTTTCCAACAGCTTTGCTAGAGGAGCACTGTGTAGCTGGGATTGGTGGGACTCCAGCAGTCTCTGAACAGTCTGCACTGGAAGATGATCTTTGAAACATTCTCTGGCTTCTAGCTCAGCCTGTTAAATGGAGGGATGTAACTTTTATGCATCCTTACATAAAAAAAATATTTTTAACTCAAACACTTGCAGTCATAACAACAAATCTACGATTTATAAAAAAATAACAGGTAGGTTTTTTAAGGCAATACCTTAAATATTGTAATTCTTATCCTCCCTTCCTCCCACTGGCAAAACCAGAGATATACACAAACCTTTTTTTATACAGAGTTTCCCAAAACCTCAGCTGGTTCTTCCAGAAAATATATTGATTATTTTTCATTTATGTGTCCATGTACATCTTCACTGACTCCAGCATGGTCTGACTGACAGTGGTCTTTAGAAGGAGCTGATGTGCCAGCCCAAATCAGAAGAGATGTATCCAGTCACTCACCAGTTACTGCTTAAATGAAATTATATTCTTACAACAGACAAAGCTGGTATTAGAAATAGGTGCAAATAATTACAGAAGAACCAGAGAAACTGGGTTCTAGTTCAATTAGGATTTTTGTCAGTTATATGTACCTAATAATTCTGGATTGTATGGAAATGAAAAGGAGCTTGCAAGAGTGGAAGTATTTAACAACTTTCTTAGTGAAAAATAATTATGGATATTTGTCTAATAAACCTTTGTTCTGCTAAATTAAAAGCTAAGTGGCTAGCTAAATATTTATAAGCTTTTGAGATGGAAGTGACTCAGGATATGTCTACACTGGAATATGTTTCTGAGTTGTGACTCATGTATTTGTGGGTGGATTTTATCTGAACCTTTCTTGACAGTATGTGATGCTGTGCAGTACAAGGCCCATATTCTTTATATTCTGAGCCCATTCAGTGTTGAAGCTGACTGGATGAAAAGGGAGGTCGCTCCAGAGCCTGCAGTGTGCTACCATCTGTAGAGAACTGAGGAAATGGCTCCTAAAAGATTGCTGGGGAATTTCCTTCCTTCCTTCCTTCCTTCCTTCCTTCCTTCCTTCCTTCCTTCCTTCCTTCCTT
>JANPWX010000443.1:767063-787872 GCA_024734555.1 Trochalopteron elliotii | reverse complement strand
AGCTTAGAGCGGCTTCCCTCGCGGCCTTCCCGCCCGACGCTGTTGCGAGGCTGCGGCTGCGGGCGGCCCGCGGTGAGGGAAGAAAGCGCCCAAATCTCGGGGCACCGAGAGCCCCTCAGGCCGGGGCCGGAGCTCGGGCTGGCAGGTTCTCCTCTGAATTTTCTAGCAGATTTGTAAAAGCTGTGAAAACAGAGATGGGGAGCTCAAGAAGGAGCGTTTCGGGGCTAAGGGGCGGCCGGCGGGGCCCCCCGGCACATCAGAGGCGCCCCCGCTTCATCCCCTTGGGCGCTGCGCCCTCAGAAGTTCTTCGTCTCTCCGTGACCAAGAAATGACATTTGGAGCTATTCCCTATTTTTAATCGCCATGTTATATACTCAGAATCTCCCCCGTTATCAGTGTGGAACAATAGCTTAGTGCGGGTAACACCAAAACACCCGGGAGCTGCACCTTCACCCGGCGTGTCCGGCCCAGGGACCGTAAGCAGGAGACGTGGGACAGATGGTAAAAGCATCTTAAAAGCAAACATGCCCCAACCAGGAAATGATGCGGGAAGGAGAGGAAATTTGTGTCTGGAAAACATAAACAAACAGGCACGCCTATAAATAGACCTAATCAGCTTTGAGATCGTGTTAAAATGTAGCGATAATTGTGTGGTGGCACTGGGAGGCAAACTGAGGGCTGCCTCGGTGTTTTCACTTACCTGGGAGCCGGGTATGTAATTTTTACAGCGAGTTTTACAGAGTTTTTAATGCATGTTTTGGGCGTGCTTACAGTATCAGTGACCATGACGCTCGTTACTGTTATGTGTTATCAACACTCAGGCTAAATAGTGTTTGTTTGGGGTTTATTGCTCTGCTGTAAGAGCAGATAACATTCACGGGAGAGATCACAGAGCCATTCAACAATGATGCTTCATATGTCACCCTTCTGCTTGGCTGCCCTCGCTCCTTTCTCATCCTTCCCTTTCCCAGCCCACTTTCCCTTCCCCCAGGAAGATGGAGATCTGCCTGTACCTGTAAAGGTTCCTTTTTTTTCCCTTTAATTCAAATTAGCGAGGCGGGGGGAGAAATGTAAGGAGTAATTAATCAAAATCTTGTTGAATGAGCCCTGTCCATCACAGCATTCAATGAATTATTGCAAAACATCATGGAATTGTTCTCTTTTTAAGATTTTTATAGGTTGTCCCTTTCCAACAACAGCTCAGCTTTATTGACAACAGCTCAATAAAGCACCCATCAAACCAAATTTAAACATAATTTAATGTCTGTATAACACCCAAGGCTTGCAGGCAGTAAAGCTCATACTTAATTTCCAGCCTGTTAGCAGTAAAAGTATTTCCCAGATTGTTAGTAATTAAATCGATGTCTGGGTTTTAACACTTATGGTCATGGCCTAAATTTGTGATAGAATTATGCAAATAAACTTATATCTTCATAGGTTCTTAGTGTAGGTCAACAACAATGGGAAGACAAGACAGTGAGCAGAGAATACTGGTGAATGCCCAAGGGGTATTCTTAATTGATCAGTGAATAAAACAGCTCATGTTTTTCTTGGTAGTTGGTTTTTGGTTTCGTTTTTCTTAAGCTTTTTGAACTTTACTGGCATATTTGCAGTGTGATCATCACGTTTTTCAGGCTCATGCTGCAAGTGTCTTCTTTTAAAATGAAGTGTGGGATTTTCATTCGTAGGTGCCTCAAGTGTTTTAGCAGTGTGAACTTAATTTAAGGTGATGCTGGCCCCCTAAAGAGATTATTTACTGTACTGCACGCAAGCTTGACATCTGAATACCCTGCTGTCATTAAACAGAGCTGTAATTCTTGACAGGAGTGAGGTTTTTGGGAGAAGTTGGCTTATTTAGCTCTGCAAGAGGCTGATGTAATGGAGTTCAGTCAGAAAAAACATGGGCACAGAACCTGGGTTTGGAATGAATTTTTGCAGGATTTTATGCCTGCCAATCGTGGTAGTTAGGTCAGATAGCTTAGCATGAAAAAAAGGCTCAGAAATAGTTCAAAGTTCTGTCCAGCCTGCTCCACGTTTCCCATCGGAAGCAGTCACAGGAAGGATGTGTTTTATGGAATGCACTTTCATCAAAAGACACATTGCCCAATGTGTGTTGCATAGCTTAGACTCTTCCTCTGAAAGTTACAAAAGTTGCAAAAATTTTAACTTCAGAAGTTTGAACAAAGATATTTCAGAGGTAAAATTCTCTGAGTGTCATTCCTGGTGGCAATTTAACTGTAACCAACACGGAGATTAATTCAGACATGCAGTAGTGAAGGGAGGCTGGTCTGTAGGATGCAGATGTGATTCAAATGTCTGAAATCAAGAATGCTTGCAGTGTATAAAGCACTTACTGACACAAAAACAATGTATGTTGTCTAATGGCCAGTTTAATCTTTTTATTTTAGACAAAATACATCTCAAAAGATAGAAGATGCCTTTGAGTGCCTGTTACTCCAGCAACCTGATCAAAGCTATTTCACATCTTGGAACTATACTTTTTTCCATGTGTGTCCTGAAATATTCAGTTAACCACAAAACGTTCAGTGAAGTTTCCTTTGACAGGCGTTGGGGCCAGGGAACACGTGGCACTGTGCTGGCAGCTCTGCAGTTTGACTGTTAAATAGGCATTAAGTTTTCATTACCTTGGCTGCACTCCACATGTACAGTTTTAGTCTGCCCGTGTCAGGTTTGGGGCTGATCTTTGCCTTGGGATTAACAGCGTTTGCGTCGCACCTTGTTGGTGTGTCCTGCTCTCCAGAAATGTTAATGCACATAAATACTGCTCCTGAAAAGAGAGGAAACAGCTCCTGAGCAGTTTGGGGGTCAATATCTCACTGGAAATTGCTGGCTGAGGTTGCAGCATTAACTGCCATTAGTGACAGGTACTTTCCTTGTTGACTTTTTTCCTTTGGTTCAAGCTCTGAGGTTCTCCTGATGAAAGACAGCTACTAATCGTTAACTGTTGCAGCCTACAGCTGGGTCCTGTCATGGTTTGGGTTCTGCTGGAAGGAAGATGCAACAGCTGCATTGCTGCTCCTGTGCTGCAGTTTTGTGTGAACGACTCTGGAAAGGATCTGCAGAAAGGACAATGCAATGGTTTTCCAGTAATATGTATTTCAGTCCAGCTTGCCCATTTGGCTTTATTTTTTCTAGTAAAGATGAGTGGGATGATAACAAAGGAGAATGATTAAATTACATCTTTGAAAGCTGAGTGGTATCCACTAAGAGAGGAGAAAGAAACAAAGATCAAAGGGGAAAAAAAAAGTGGGAAAATGGGAATTGAAAGTAGCATCCTGAGTTGTCATTAAAACAAGAATCAGTCCTTTGGAAATCTTGAGTCACATACTTGGAGATGGGAAGGGAAAAAGTCAAAACAGCTGGCCCGGGGTTGGAAGGGGACTGGAGCTGGTGTGTTTCGGTTTCAAAATACTGTACATTGCTCCTTGGATCTGTTTTAGAACTCTGTATGTTTACAGAGTTTTGTATGTTTGCTCAAAAAAATTAGCAATGGTTGAAAAGAAAGAGGGAAGTAAACAGATACTTCTGTTTTCATAGGATATGTACTGGACTGAAAAACATCTGCTAATCTTTTTCTGTAAAGAAAAGTTAATGTTTTGTGGCCAGCACACAGCCAGGGTGATCCAGAAGAACTGGTTTCTCCACATGGCCTTGCCACAGTTACTTTTAAGAGACCTGGGGCAGTCCTTGTACTGGTCATCAGTGCAGGAGTTGGACAAGTTTATGTTTGTTAGTCACTGAAGAAAACAGGGATGTCCTAAGAGCAAGTCCTGTCACCCTGGTGTGTTTGTTTCCCCCCTACCCACTCCAGTCCTGCCATTTTTTGTGCTTTTTCTTTGCATATGGCACGTTGACTTCTTTTAGGCAAAGTACAAATATCTCAGCAGCACCCAGGCCCCTGTCACAGAGCATCCACTCTGACAGTCACCAGGGAAGGGAAAAAGATGAACCTGCAGCTCAGCCCCAGCTGTGATGTGCTCAGCACTTTCAGAGAAGAGAAGAGTAGGCTGATGCAGTTGTAGTGTCTTTGTAATGAGGTGTGTGGAATGGAACCTGGGCTGACACTGTGTCATTTTTGACGTGGCCTCTCAGCTTGAAAAACAGGCACCACCAGATGAATGTGCTTAAATTTCTTCTTTTCCTTGTCTGAAAACTGTATAAACTATTAGGCTTCAGCAGTCTGCTTTGAGGGATGGTGTTCTGAAAATCTAAGAGCAAAGAAATCAACTAGAGACTTGTTTCATTGAAATAGAAGAATTTTGATGACCCCTTTGAAACAGAGGAGCATAAATCCTTGTAATGCATTTGGCTGCACATGGAATAACTTGTCTTGCTAGTGACACCCATCATTTACTCTCTTCTAATTTTCCAGAAACCCTGTTTATGGTACCAGGCTGTGGAAGGAAATTGTCCTGTCTTGGGTCATACCTGTCTTCTTGCAACTGTGACACAGAGAGGGAATAAAATGAGTGCAGTTTTCAAACCAGAAATGTGCTCTGCCCTTTTGTCATCCATTGAGTGTTCCAGGAGTAGGAAAACCTGAAAAAGTCATGGTTGGGTGGAGCTGAGGGGGAGAAGGAAGCTCATGGGCACAGGTTTAATGGCTCAGTACAGATGTTATTTGTGATGTGTTCAGGCCTCTCTGGTGCTGCAGTCCCAGCTGGGGGCTGAAGTAACTGGGAACTACATCCATGCATTGAAGTCCAGAAGGGACTGTGCTGTACCTTGGTTTGGGAGATAATGGTAAATTTGATTAGGACTTTCCCTTCACTTCAGTGACTCTGGAAGGTCCCTGGGTTTGATTGTCCTTTTATGAATTCATATAGGGCAGAGATAGATATTAGAATATATCTATATATATAATTAATGTATTAATCAATAATGGAATATATAGGATAATATAATAATGAATATATTAATCAGAATATATTAATAGAATATATTCTATTAGAATAATAGAATTATTCTTAAAATTTTAAAATGTCTTTGCATTTCTAGCAAGTCACTAGGCTCAGCACTGCTTTTCCTGTCAGTAGGTGGAGTTCTTCTGTCTAGACAAGTAAGAAATTTGGTTTGATTTTGTTTTAATGACAAGGGTTGGTAAGTTACCAGGGATTGTAAATCTCTAAATTTTGCGTGCTGTCTAGTGACAACATGGGTTACTTTTAAAACTGAACATAAATTTGGTTGAACTGCAACTTTTAAAAGATGGGCCCAGGATAATGAACTTGCCATTGCTTTGGTTGATTTAATTTATTGATGGAATATATTACTTTCTGTCAGTCATCTGTTTTCATATTTTAACAGAAGCTTGGCTCTGCAAATAAAGGGCTGAAGATGGGCTGAAAAATGGGGATTAAATTGCAGGGACACTTTCTCTGAACGAGCTCAGTTAAACTGTGGCAGTCTCTCTCACTGGGAAGCTTTCTTTGTTTGGGCTGTTATGAAACTATCCCTCATGGACAAAGCAATAGAGAGAAAGGAGCAATAAAAAAAATCTCCTGGTGCCAGCCCCTGCTTGTGTAGTGCATCACATGGCCCAGCAGGATCATAAATACTTTAGGAAGAAGGAGAAAAACCACCTTAGTAGAGGAGTTAACACTGATGTGAATATCTGCAGTTTCTCTGTCTGTTTTACTGTCCGTGCTGTGAAGAACATTTGCCCTGTGAATTGTTCCAAATTTCATTTGCTGACAGGAATTCCTAGAAAAGCAGAATTTCACACACAGTTGCTGCCTGCAGTCCTCAGTCTCCTGGTGCCCTGTGGCAGTGATGGGACGCAGTCACTTGTTTTATTTCAGTGCATTGGAGCCCCTTTTTGTTGCTGTTCAATTACTCTGGTACCAAGTTGGGTGGTTTGGTTTGATTTATAGTTACTGGTACAACTCTACCATGTAAGAGGGCCTGAAACCACAGAACACAAATTATGTGCATACATGCACTGCCAGGGAGTAGTTTTCTTATCTGATGTTCAATACAGAGTTTTAAAATTTAAAAATAAAATTTAAAAAAAGGATTGCACATGCAGAAGGAGGTAATATTAATATCCATTTGAGGACTGTTAGGATCATCTGGCCTAATTTGGGCACACGTTTTTGAAACTACCTGGTGAGTGAGCATATTTCTGCTTTCATATGGAGGATTTAGACTTTTTAAAAAAGTTTCAGAACTAAGGACTGTGGAGTCTTTTGGTCATTTGGACACCATGTGTCTGTATTATTCTCTTCAAAATTCTCCCAGACAGGAAAAGCAACAATCTCCTCTAGAAGGATACTCATTAACCAGTTGGTTTTGAAAGTTAGCTGTTGAAACTGTTGAAAATTAACAACTCTTACCATGTAAAGCTTTTATTCCGGTGTAACCACATCTGTTTGACCTTGCATTTCCATTTAACATGCTGCTTGTGATATTATGATTATACATCTTAAAAGCTGTAGTGGAGGTTGTATATGTTTATTGACCTTTAGGAAAATTAGGTCTTTAAATAGACTCTGAAACTTTTATTCCTGAAAGTGACCAATCTGATTTGTAGTTTATATAATCTATTTCTTCAGGCAACTTGAGAGGAACAGGTACAGAAAAGGCACTGCAGTGTGGAAAGCTGTCTTGGTGTTTCTGTGTTACTGGTCCACAAGTAGCTGGGGGGATTGGAGGATTAAACCTTATGGATTAAAAGAATTTATGGAAAGTAATTTTGAGGAAGTTAACATAAGTCAGTCTAATATCCCAACCTATGTTTTTTTCCAGATATGTTTTTGTGAAGCAAGAACATTAGAAAGTTCTTCCATTCCCTGCTTGCAAATATTAGATCTTAATTTTACATGATTGAAAATGCCCATCTCCATCCTTCTGCCTCACACATCTCAGAGTTCTGTTACCTCTCTGCAAGGTGGTAAAAGCACAGAATTTGTGAATGTGTGCAGACTGAGGGCTCCCTTCTCATAAAACATTGGTTTTGATGTTTATATTTCTTCCTGCTGTGCTTTCAGCCTGAATGTTCTACTCTGTAGACTGGAAGGATCTCCTCAAGGGTACTCTAAAGCTTCATTCAGGAGTTGTGCAGTGGGCAAAGAAATTTTCTAGCCAAATCTTTCAGCTTCTTTTCAACATGGTTTTCTCTTTCTCATGTGAAGTCTGGGCTGCTCTGTGTTCTGTCAGTGCCTGCACTGCTGTCATTTCACACACACTCACTCCTCACTCTGTTTTTCCTTTGTTCCCAGCTTCACAACTGTTTCCATCCCAGCTGTGTGCCTTAGGCAGCTTCCCATGTGCTGCTTTCCTCTTAGGCCTCCCTAAGTTTAGTTTGCTCTTTCTGCACACCTGCTAAAGGAGTTTGTACTCCTTTCCTTCAGTTCATCTGACTTGAGATTTGCAGCTTTTCTGCTTCATGTAGATAGAAAGTTCTCAGGAAAAATGACTCGACCTATTTTCACATCCTTTATATTTTATTTGTTATTTATATATTGCCATGAAATAACAAAGGCTTTACAATATCTGATTTTTTTAAGCCCAAATGGGTGATTTTCTGATGTGTTTAAAACTGTATTAATAATTTTTGACTTTCCCCACTGCAGGAAGTTGGCGAGCCATTCAAGGAGGAGAAGGCTGTTGCTAAATACTTGCGCTTCAACTGTCCAACAAAATCCACCAACATGATGGGCCACCGAGTGGATTATTTCATTGGTAGAGTTGCTTTTAACCAGAGAATTCAGGTTGCTTCTAACATTGCACTTGGAGGGTGGGAGAGGCTGTTTTATTTGTATTAATAATACTTTATCTAGTAAGTACAAATCTTACAGTTTGGTTTTGAAAACTTATCTAGGTATTAGGAAGCCATAAATTTAATCTCACTAGCCTGGAGTAAGTGCAATAAACTTTTCACTCTGTGATTTGAAGGTGTGTGATGTCATGAGGAATATATTTTAGATTAATGACTAGTCTTACTTGAAAGATTAAAAGGATGTGGAACATCACCAGAACAGACTGGTCATTGTGGTTCAAGGAATGTAGACTAAATGTTAAAAATTATGTTAATTTTAATGCATTTTTAATCCCATTTTTTTCCTCTAGCTTCAAAAGCTGTGGATTGCCTCCTGGATTCTAAATGGGCCAAGGCCAAGAAAGGAGAGGAGGCTCTTTTTACAACCAGAGAGTCTGTAGTTGATTACTGCAACAGGTATGAGCCAGGCTGCTTCCTCAGTGTCATTAGTGGCTGTAGTTGTCCAGATCCCACAGTTATTTAGGGACCCATGTAACTTGGGCTTCCTGTATCCTAAAACTTCAGTGGTTGTATGCAAAAATAATGGTTGTGTTTATATTGCTGTGTTTGAGGGTGGAAGTGATGTATTTTCATTATTTTCATTCCCAAAACTCTCCCAGGCTTTCACTGCACTGCTTGGGGCAGCAAGGTGAACCTTTTGACAATATTTGAATTTAGTAGGGTCAGAGCTCTCAAATCTGTCTGTCCCTGCTGTCTGAGGAGCAGGATTCTGTGCTGCTCTTCCTGTTGGGAATTGAGCTGTGCTCCTTTCAAGGATGTTTCTAGTTTCTAAGGTGATAACCTTAAGAATACCAAATACTACATCCTGGTGCCCTGCTGGCCATATATTTATATCTTTATATCTCCATACATAAATGGATAATGTATGCACTTACCATAAGGTCTCTATGTAACTGACAAGAAGGGAATACCTGGCATAGGTACCAGAGTTTCAACAGAGCAATTCTGTTCATTTTGCATCACCAGTGGTCTTGGTGAGCTGTGTGTCCACTTCCTTATTTTTGTATGAAATATGTTGACATGAACTTGAAAATAAATATTGCAGGAATTGCATTAATGGGAAAGATAATTAAATGGATCTCATGACTTGCTGTATCCTACATTTTGTGTGTTCATTTATATCTGCAAAATGCTGCCACAGAAAAAGTACAGTTTTTACCCAGTTTTGAATAGATGAACCAAAAAAAGCAAAGCAACAGGCAAGACATGGGATAAGTAGGTCTGGTGTGTGTAGCTGTTAATGGAGCAGATGATGGTGACTTTGCCTTTCAGTCCTGCTGGTCATGGTTATGTTAGACAGGTAATCTAGAATAATGTCTAATAACATAATTGAGTGTAAATGTTGTTCTCACAGCTGCACTTAAACAACTCCTTTAACTTTTTTCGTTTTAAGACTCCTGAAAAAACAGTTTTTTCATCGAGCTTTGAAAGTGATGAAAATGAAACCTGACAAGGATACAAAGAAGGAAAAGGAAAAAGGAAAGGCTGAGAGCGGGAAAGAAGAGGAAAAAAGGAGCAAGAAGGAAAGTGGGAAAGATGAAAAAACTAAGAAGGAGAAAGAAAAGGAAAAGAAAAAGGATGGTGAAAAAGATGAGTGTAAGAAGGTAAGTGCTGTGTGTAAGAGAAGAGACAAGCCTGTAACAGATACATCAACAGATTGTTATGATTGCACTAGCTCAAAAGCTGGTTATTCTAAAATATGCCTTGCTTTTCATCTCTAAAATATGCTGCTTTTTTGTTACCTTCTGAATTGGTCTTATTTTGGTGTAGATCAAAAAAGAGGCTTCAGTTGGCCTTTGTGTACCTTGTCATCTTTTAATGTGGGCTGAGTTAATCCAGAGCTGTTTCTGTGCAGTGGCAGCAGGCAGGGAGGCTGTGTACATCACTTACCATAGAGTGACACTTGTGCATGTGACCAAACACCCAAACCAGTGCAGCTGCAGCAGTGAAACAAACAGCTTTGCAGTGTTTGGGAACAGGAATGTTTGGAATGTCACATTTTGTATGTGGGGCCTGTAAGTGGCTGTTGGAACAGTGCTCCAGGACTGCCTGCATCCTGCCTCCTTGCACTTGAGCTTCCATTAAACTACTACTGCTGTACAGCTTTTAATGTGGTTTGGGTTTGTTTTCACTCCTGATTGGTTTTATTACTTATTTATTATTAGCAGAACAGAATTTCTAAATTGTTGGGAAACTGCAGAGGAAACTTGATGAGTGAATATGGTGTTTCCTCTACATACAGTGGTCTGAATCAGTGAGAGTTAGAAGGGTAGTGGTCCAAAGTTATTCCCATTCAGACATTCCTGAGCGAAATAATGGCACATCTAGTGAGAGTTACAGTCTGTCTACAGAGGTTTGGGTGTCAGAAGAAACCTAAATGTGAAATAAAAGAATTATAAACAGAACAATTCCACTGCAGTCCCAGACCAGTGTGAGATTACCCAGTCCCTGAGGTACTGCAAAATGCTGATTATGAAAGTAACAAACTCCTCCAATCCACTGTCAGCAGGGGAGGTACTTTATTAAATGTATGTTAATTTTTAAACTAATCATTATTTATTGAACAGATGTTTAGTGGATTATATAAGCCAGTGGGTAGGAGCTTGAATGAAACACAGGACCAAAATCACAAAATTAATTTCTTACAACGAAGTAAGCAAAGAGAAGCAAACAGGAGACAGAGAGGAGGAAGCACAAAATCCAAACAGAGATTGAGGAGGACAAAGAATAAATCGGCAGAAACTGATTCTTCCAGGATGTCTGTTTGGTAAATATGGCACTAAAATAGCAAATAGTTCTAACAAAGTCAGAGATGGTGAAGTTTTGTTCCCTGTCCTTGATCCCTGTACAGATTTCCTGTTAATATCAGCCCAGCTCTGCTAGGCATTTGATGACACAGTGTAATCCTGAAGTCACACTCTAGTCCTTAGACACTAAAAATGAGATTTCTCTTTACTTACAATTTTCCTTGATTTTTGAGGTAGCCAGTTGGTAATAAATAAGAAAGTATCTTTAAAAAAAAACAAAGAAGTATGAACATGGTCTTAAGTTTGTGAAAAGTTATCAGATTAAATATATTAACAGATACTATAAATTAAATAAAATGATATTGTAAAAATAATACACAATGTTAAATATAGAAATTAAAGCATATTGAATTTTTGTATTTTTATATATAATGATTTGTATATGTATTCTTAATATATAATTATATATATATAATATTAGGTATAGGTAAAATATTTATGTTATTCCTCAGGATGACACCCCAGGAACACCCAAGAAAAAGGAAACTAAGAGGAAATTTAAACTTGAGCCACATGAAGACCAAGTTTTCTTGGATGGAAATGAGGTAAGATTTATAGGTGCTTTTCAACTTTGGGTGTCACCATGCTGTTGTCAGGCAATAGCTTAATTTACTGAATTTCTGCAAACTCCTTCTTGATATGTTGAAAGAAAAAATAATGGCAATGTGATGGTTGGTCTTGAAACCAGATTTTCAGATATTTCAAGGAGGTTAAAGACAGGTAAATAACAGTATGACAGTAATGACAGTAACGTTAAAAAAATCCCAAAGAAAACTTCCTTACCTGTAGCTGAGGTGTTGGTGGCCATGAGGGGAAATGTTTTCAGGGGCTGGTGGAGCTGACCCTGCCTGGGACAGGAGGGTGGGACAGACACTCCTGAGGTCCCTCCAGCCCAGCTGATCCCACAGCCAGTGCCATGCCAAAATTGTTCTAAGCCAAACAAGCCTTCCAGGACACCATGTTCAGTCACAGGAGGGAAAATGAAAAATGTCTGCCTGGCTTTGTGATCTGAGCAGACAGGGGACCCTTTGGCCTTCCTGAATGCTCATCTTGGCTTTACCACTGAAATTGTGGCCTTAAATACTTCTGTGTCCTTTGCTGTTCTGGAAGACAAAGAATTAATTATTTACCAGCTCTGTAATGTACAGAGTCACATTTATGCTTCTCAAGTTTGGTATAAGTGGTAAGTTTTGCTGTGCTGTGTTGATGGTGTGTGTGGCTGTACTGGAATCTCCCCCAGGATTCTTGTTCCTTTGGTTATAAAACATACATGGCAGCAGAATCTGTAAATAAATCACGTGTGCAGAAAATGTGTTTCCCCTTTGTATCTTGATTTTACCTTTCCCAGTTCTACACTTGCTTTGCTCTGTTTCATCCCATGTGGAATCACACCCAGCTCTGATCCTCCCTGTCATCTTTACATGAAGTGCCCATTCCAAATAAGGCTGCAGCACAGTATCTGCAATATCCCAGTATTTACTGCTTGAGTTAACATCAGTTACTTCTCTGTTTATTAACAAGCTGGCATTTTTTAACAACTGTCATTCACAAGAGCTTTTTTTAAGTAGTAGCTAATTTAGAGCCAATTCTCATGTACTTGCATTAGAGCTGGGTTTTCCCTTTCCTTCATTATTTTGCACTTACAAACACTGGATATCACACACTTACTGCCCAGTCACCATCTTCAGCTTGTTTGGGCTCACAGAACTGACTGGCAGCAGCTGCACCTGAATACAGCTAACTTTGGCACCCTGTGAGGAGCAGAATGTTAATTATTTATTGCATCACACAGAATCACCAGGTGTCCTTCTGGTAGTTGGTATTGACACATCTGCAATGAGGGTTGCTCGTTTCTAGTGACCAGCAGCTTCTTTTCACAGTTAGAAGCTCAAACTGTTTAGTTTGCTAAGAAAAAACCCCACAGATTTTTCTAGTTCAGAAAATCCTGCACTTTACCAAGAAGTTTTTCATTTATGGCTGAGCAGCTCAGATTCAAATGGATCCACAGTTCTCACACAAACATTTGTCTCTGAGAGCTGCAACTGCAGACGGAGAGATAACAGTGCTGAGGGTGCAGTGCCACTGATCTGAGCCCAGCACAGGGCCTGCAGTGAGTGTTCAGCTGCATCCTTTGTTCCAGGCGTTCAGCCTGGGTGTTTTCTCTTCAAAGCTCACAGGACTTTTTGTTTCCATTTAGTGGACTTGGGAAACTTTGTATTTCTTTGCTTTTGTTCTTTTGCTTCATGCTGAACAACATGAATGAATAAAGAAGGATGCAAGCAAACCTTGATTCAGTGATATTTCAGAATCTTTCATTTTCCCATCAGTTCTGCTGTCTGGTTGTTTTCCTCAGGATTACATCACCTGTCAGTTACCCTTCCTAGGAATCACGACCCCTTGCCCTGCCCGGGTGCTGACCTGAAGGCCTTTTGTTCAGCACCAAGCATTGCAGCCTGGCAGTGAGTGTTTGGGTGAGGGAATACAGGAGATGTTTGTCAGAGAGCTTGTTCTGAGTGTAAACCACATCATTTCTGTTGTAGGTCTACGTGTGGATCTATGACCCCGTTCACTTCAAAACCTTTGCCATGGGACTTGTACTTGGTGAGTGAGAGTAGACACAAGTTGTTTTTTTCTGTTGCCTTGAGCTAACCAGTGAGTTGTCCAGTGGGCAAATGTGGGTTATGTAAAAATGTGAAATATGTTATGAGTGATACATTTCTGACCCTAGAACTTGTATGTGTGTAGACTAAGACAAATCAGCTAATTTTATTTATTTAATCTAAAGTAGTATAGATGTTAACTAAATCTAAGGCACTGCTTTGAATGAGCAGTAAGCCTGGAACCTCTGTACGTGTACCAGGAAAAACTAATGATGCTTCTCGTGCCTCTGTCCTGCCCTCCCCGCTCAGTGATTGCCGTCATTGCCGCCACCCTGTTCCCGCTGTGGCCGGCCGAGATGCGCGTCGGTGTGTATTACCTCAGCGTTGGCGCCGGCTGCTTTGTCGCCAGTATTCTGCTCCTTGCCGTCGGTGAGTGCGGGCAGCGGGGTCTGAGGGGGCAGAGACACAGCCCGGCTCTTCCCCGGGCCCTTTAGCTGGGCGGTGCCACCTCCCGGGACGTTGTTCCGCCGCAGCCGGGCGGATCCTGTGCGCGCTTCCCTCCGGCCAGCGGGTGTCACAGTTGTGCCGCGGGAAGGGAGAGCTCAGGCTCCTGTCACCTGTTGGTGTTTCCTGTCTAGTGCAGATTCGTTTACGGCCTCTGTTTAAACAAAAAAAAATGCAGAACAAACCCAGAACTGCACACAGGAACATATTAAGAGGCGAGAATGGTGTCACCAGGATTTTAAAGCTTTCTGTGGTGGAGTTAAGAGGTAAATCAGAGACAAGATCCATGGTTAGTGGGGTGTAGGAGACATGGTAAGAACAAACTGCTCCACAGAGCTCCTGTGGAATGAGGGGTTTCCCCTCAACATCCCCCAGCCCCTGGCTGGGGTGGGCATTAGCAGTGAACGTCTCTTACACCATGGTAGTACACTGTGTGTGTCTGTAACAAAATCCAAACTTTGCCTTGTTTTCACACAGCTCGCTGCATCCTTTTCCTTATCATCTGGCTCATCACTGGAGGAAGGCATCACTTCTGGTTCCTGCCAAACCTTACAGCAGATGTGGGATTCATTGACTCCTTCAGGCCTCTCTACACACACGAATACAAAGGACCAAAAGCAGACTCAAAGAAAGAGGAAAAAGCAGAATCCAAAAAGCAGCAAAAATACGACAGCGAGGAGAAATCAGACAGTGAGAAGAAGGAAGAGGAGGATGGAAAGACAGAAGGCACGAGGAACTCGGGAACAGACGGCTCGGGAGGGGAGCGGCATTCAGACACTGACAGTGACAGGCGTGAAGATGACAGGTCCCAGCACAGTAGTGGCAATGGAAACGACTTTGAAATGATCACAAAAGAGGAACTGGAACAGCAAACAGATGAAGGGGATTGTGAGGAGGAAGAGGAGGAAGATACCGAAAGTGGGCCTTCACATGGAAAATCATAACTCACTGTGGTTTGGGACTAAGTATGTGCAAATGGCTGGATTTTCTTTGTTGGCTGATCACCAAAACATAGACCATACAGTAGCATCTTCGTTTGCTGAAATATCCATGTTACCAAACAGTTTTATATCTAGTTCCTTCATTTTTTTTAACCATTAACTTGATTACTCGGTACTATGTTAATCATTAATATCCATTGACAGAAGTTTTATCAATTTGACAAGTTTTTTATTGATTGATAGATTGCCCAGATTGTCTTCAAACATATTGAAAAATGTCATTTTCTGGTACTTGCATAACTGGTCAATTAGTTTAGCTTCTCAAACTTGCTTTTGTAAACCAGGTAAAAGTTGAATGACCAAATCTCAGATTATTCCTAGTTATCTGATAGTTAGGTAAAGCCCTTCTTAGCCCACAGCCTTCTTGATATTTTTCTTGATTTTGTTTTCAAAAGATTGTGAGAACTTTCCTGAGAAAACTAGTTTTAGCAGAAGTATTTTGCTGACAGTAGAGGAGCTGGTAGTGCTGAATTTGCCTGCAGTGTTCTCTGTTTCTCCAGCCTGTGTGCCAGCAACTGAGGAAATCCAAACTGGTTTTGTGCATCCAGTGCAGAGAGAGATGTCATCTCCAGCAGGTGAAGGAAGCAGCATGGTTTGGAAATGATGGCTGTTTTCTTTCTCCTGTTCCATCATAATTAAAAAAAAATGTATTCTGTACATAATTTACAAATAAAGCAAACCATTTACTTTAACTGCTACTTATTATTTAGAGATTTGATCCAGCATTCAGTTTGTATTATTGAAGCCATGTTGTGGTGTATCTATCAGAGAAATGCAAGTGGAGAGGACCTCACGGAGTATTTGTGTATGATTGGTAGCTGTTCCACAGAAGCTTTAGTTTTGTGCCAACATTCCATGTATTTGAGTAAACTGATCTTTATTAAATGAAAGCAAACACCAGAGCTGTATGGATGCCTTAATGTTAAAGCTCTCTGTACTCTGGAGCTGGAGTAGTTTGAAGCTGAAGAGGCAGGAGAGTGTTGGTGTGCTCCCAGAGCTGCTGTGACAGGACCATTAACGTTTGTTTGTGAATCCCTCGGAGTGCCCGCTGCCTCTGGAGGATGGACTGCAGCTCTTGGCTCACTGAGCATGGAGGAAGTTACAGCTCAGCCTCTTTCCTCTCAAGGACTTTATAGATTTGATTGTTTTCCCAGCCCACTCAGAGAAGATGAGGGTAAGAGAATTTTTTTTTCCTATCCTAAATTGCTTCCCATCCTTCCAGCGTCAGCATTTTGGATGAAGATACCAATTTTTCAGATCATGCAAGTATATACATCATCATGGGTGCATTGATAAACAATTCATGGATATGGTGTATTTGCTTCTTAAATCCTGAATAGTTACTCCATAAGGAAACAGACAAATTGGATCACTTTTTTATTAATATAGCAAAAAAATTAAAGGACCCATTAACTAAACAGATTGACTCGTGGCCACTTGTGTGTTATCACTGATTAAAGGGCTGACAAAGTCCTGTTGTACCTGAGTGGGGTGTGCACAATGTGAGGGGGAGAGCAGAGCCTGCACTGGGGCATCACAGGGCAGCCAGGCCCTGGACTGGGTTTTAAGAAGTTAATGCAGTTGTTTTCAGTTATTTCAAGTACATTTCCTCCTCCAAGTGAAATAACATCTTCAGGGCCATGCTGAGCAAGTCAAGTGGAAATGGTCTAATAAAAACTCTAAATGTTGCCACGTGCTCCCTGTTCAGGGGGTGTGTGCCACGTGCCAGCACTGCCCACCTGGGGAGAGGGGTCTGGGTCTCAGAATTAACCATCAGACACTTGTGCTGTCAGCTTGACAGACTTCAGGCTCCTGCAGCCTAGAAATTGAATTGGCCTTAACTCCTCACTTGGTCTGCTGTAAACTGATCTCTGAGGTGGGGTGAGAAAGCCTGACTGTAGATGACACAGCCCAGCTGTTTGTAACAGGGACTGATCCTTCCCCTCCCTCTTGTCCCCAAAATTTGCCTTATCCTGACTGAGATCAGATTTTCCAACAGGAAAGCTTTATATTCTGTATATATTATTTTCTCGAGTTCTAGAAATCTTGTGTTTGCCTAACTTATATTCAGGTGTAAACTCTTCAAGGAGTTGTACCGGGGTGAATTCAGAGTAGATCCACAGATTTGAGCCACCACAAAACCAGAGCAGGAGACAGATTGTGGAGGTAATTTCCTGCTCACAGGCAGTGGTCACAAAGGAGCTGCTCAGGACCTGCATATCCTCCCACTGCTCCTTCTACCCTTTCCCAGCTATTCCTCTCCCAGCTGCTGTGGGAAGGGAGGCCTGTATCCCTTACTACTCCTTGGCTGACATTTCATCCAGCTACTTCTCATACATTTTTAAAACCAAACCTTGAATCGTGCATGTTTGAACACCATTCTTTGTTACACTCTCTGTACACCAAAGTCTGTATCAAACATTTCCCAAGATCCAAAGCAGCTGAGATACAACTTCTCAGTGGTTTTCATGCAAGGCTTAGCACAGACAATAGTCCTGGACTCACCTTTCCTTTAGAATGAGGCAGCTCTTGTTAGGAATTGCAGTCTGTCCTGGGAAAGGCTCCACCTACTCACCAGCACTGCTCTGATAGATGTGTTGACTTTTAAATACAGCAGAGACAGATCAATTCTCTTGGAGACCTTTAGCAAAAGGAATAGGTGACATTTAACTCTGCTGAGCCAGGCTGACCCCCAGAGCATGCCTCAGGCTGCTGAGGTATTTTGTCTAATGAGAAGGACTCACTGATTTGATTCTCAATCCCTTTTTCTACAGAATCAGAATCAAGCAGGAGATTTTTAGCTGTTTTATTACTGTCAGGATAAGCTGATGTCTGCAAAACACTCAGATGCAAGGCCTGGGACTCCGGTTTCTAACAAACTTCTACAAGTCCAAGGCACTTTGCTGTTGAGCATCATTTATTTCTGACTGTGACCAAATCCTCCCCAGGGAGTGAGAGCAGAGTGGTGTGAGGTGGTCCAAGGCACTGTGCCCTCACTCAGAGCACAGGGAGAAGGGTGAAACAATCCTGTCAGTGTAAGTGAACTGACACTGAAGCAGCTGCTGAATGTTTTCAATAGACTTCCTGGTAATGGCTGGTACAATTTCATTAGGGCTTCTCATTTTATTTAATAAAGCATTGGATTATTTTATTTGTAATTCAGCAACAGGTGCAGGAAAACAAAAGGCACATTTCCTGATAGTGTCCACAAAGAGTCCATTACTGCCTGGCTGACACAGAGGCATTTGCTTTGCCATGTGTACTTTCTTTTTTGTATGTGAAAATAATGATCACAGAAAAAAAATTGTTTTGTGATAAAAGACTTCTGAGAGAGGAATTACTTTAGAGTTAACAACAGCACTGTGCAAACGGTTTCAGTGCAAGGTGAAGTAAAGAGGGAACAGTACTGGGTAAACACTGATCCTGCTTTAGATAAAGATCAAAGATTTTCTGCAGGTGGTAACAACCATTAATCCTCATCATGTTCAACAGAAGGCAAATACAGAAAAGGCTCAGCTTGTGATCCCTGCAAGTCCCCTGGAGCCTGGATCTAGCGAGGGGTGGAGGTGCTGAGGAGAGAGAGCTGGCAGTTTATCTTTGCTAATCAATAAAAACACAAAGCAGAGCCCCAGGTGACTCTCACTGGCCTTCACAGGAAATTCTTATTTTCTCTTTCTGATATGTGAGTGTTAACCAGTAATTAGGCTGTTTGTAGGGGGTCAGAAAATGAAGTTTTAAATTCTTGACACTGACAGTGATATTGAAATTACATTTCTCCCCTTTTTAGCTTCCTTTTAAATGAAAGTGTCACAACAGAATTTGCTTAAAAATGAAGTCTAGCAAGAAGTAGTAATATACTAAAAGGTTCCAAAAGATTTCTAGCTCTGCTTTGGTGTTTGTGAGAGACACGAAGAGAGTCTGATCGCACCCTACACTCCACTTTGGCTTCAGTCTTAATTTTAGTTTTGTGTTACAGTGACCAGTAAATCACAAACTGGGGTCTTTAAATTACTGGTTCATGTAATACAGTTTTTAGGGCTGTGTTTGTGTCAAAGACAAGACAAAAACCCAACAAAAACATAACACTGCAGTGCCATCATGAGCAGCAGGAAAAGTTACACCTTGTGCAGTGACAGCACGCAGCAGGGACACAAACCAAAGAAATACCAGTCCTGAAAATCCAGCAAAGCTGACACCAGCTCTGTACTGCATTTTCTGGATTTTCTCTGAATAAGCAGAAATAGAATTCTATTTAAAAAGCCTTCAAATTAAAATTACTATGGAAATGTGTTTCTTGTTCCTCAGCAAGATCTTCCTAAGAACAAAAACTTGTCACTTTTAAGAAGAGCACCTCAAGTGATTGAAATGAAGGTCCACCACATACTGCCTGTGCTTTTAAAAGGTTCTTGAAAAATGAAACATCTTGCAAATGTGACATCAGTCAAGCATTTTCTTCTTTAAAAGTGAAGTTAGTTAAAAATAAAGTAAAATAAAAATTTTAGTTAGTTAAAAATAAAGTTTAAAAATAAACCCAAAATACGTTTACATATTCTATTAGTTAAATACGCTATTAAAAATTACAAAATCTTCATCAACTCTGTCTCTCTGAGCCGTGCAGCCTTTCAGGACCAGCAGCCCCACAAGCACTGGCCATTGCAAAACTCGGGTTGCTAATCCCGTGCTGACAAGGCACAAACCCCAACGGCGTGAAACAGGCTCAGCTGGGCCACACCCAGTTAAAGGCACAGCCGGGGAAAAGGGGAGGATGCAGGCAAGGCTGTCAGACTGGCACTCACACCACAGACAAAGGACATTCCACAGGACATTGCAGTGGCCCACTGCCCCTGGCTGTGGGGACCATCCTGCTCCAGAGTGAGTCACCTCCAGCCCCTCCCTGGGAATGGGAATGTTCATAATCGTTTGTGCAGGAGTTCACAGTGTGCAACTTCCCCCACACGTGACACCAAAATACAGAAAGATGCATTTATCTCCCTGTCTTTGCCCACGTGGCTCGAGGTGTCCAAGATGCCAACATGAATTGCTTGAAACACACCGAGGTGAGGTTTGAATTTATTCCTGAAACACACCGAGGTGAGGTTTGAATTTATTCCTGAAACACACAGAGGTGAGGTTTGAATTTATTCCTCTGCTCAACGCAGTAAAGGGACACCAAGTGGCAATGAGCTTCTAAAGCACAGCACATGTGAGACAGGAAGAGCAGGAGGAAAGTAAAGACTCAACTCTAACTGCACAGGAAGCACGGCCCCCACTCCTTGTGAAGGAATTGTATTCATTATCTGCACCTGCCCCTGTCTGAAGGAAACCTCCCACCCTTATTCAGGCAGCAGCGACATGCAGGGACTCTGCTGTCCCTGCTGCTCTTCCTCAGTGACCTCAGGGGCTGCAGTGCTGAGCTCCAGCTCAGCAGGGAGGAGAGGGTAGAGCCCAACACCTGCTCAGTGAGGAGAGTTTGTTCAGTCACTGCTTCTTTCAGAAAATTATCAAGTTTGATAGATTTGAAATAGATTTGAAATTTGAGGTGGTCTTGTTTCTCGTTCCTTTCCCCTAAAATCCTCCTCTTTCCTTTAAGCTGAACAACAGAACCCAAAATATGAGTAGCCAGCAGCAGGAAACAGCCCTGAAGAAGGAAGGAAGCCTCTATGCAAGTATCTTAAACAGACCACACAACCACTGCATGAGCATTTCAACACAAACAACTTTTATAGGAGATTCTCTGTGTTATTTCATGTACCCCTCTTCTCCAGGAGGAGTCTCCTGTCTTGTTTTCACACACAGCTGCCTCCATGCAAATATGAACTAATTACTTCAACATTTCTTTTGCTGCTCATGGACATAAATGCAGCCTCTTTAACCAAGCAGGATGGGCTCAAGGTATTATTTAGCACATGGTACTTGTCAAGTACCTGCAAGTTTTTCTGTGAAGGAAGAGGCAGCCCTAATCCAACATGGAGTGAGCACTCCTGACTCAGCAAGGACTTGCCAGCACCAAACCCTGCATTTGATTTCCAGGATATCCCATCTTGTACCATCATTTCTCTGGGATGGAAGATGAGATACAGCACTCAGGAGCAGAAA
>JANPWX010000443.1:734517-766746 GCA_024734555.1 Trochalopteron elliotii | reverse complement strand
TTACCCGTCTGTGCAACGGGCCGCCTCCCTTCCTCTGGCTCCGGAAAGCAGCAGGAACCCGCCGGGAGAGCCGGGGACAGCGGCGGAGCCCGGTCGGGAGCGGCCGGAACGGGGAGCGGGAGGCGCCGGCAGCCGCGGGGTCCTCTGTGCGCAGGATGGGGCTGTGCCCGCACGGCCCAGGACAGGTAATTTCGCTTTACAAGATTATTATGATGATGATTATTATGATGATTATGATTGCTACTACTACCACTATTATTATCTTACCGAACGGGACCCGGGTTGCGTGCACGTTCCCTCCTTTCTGCGCACACAAGTGCAGCGTCCACTGCATGAAGACAAAACCCACCGGAATTAAGCCGTACTGGAAAGAAAGATCAGGTTTCAAAGGATGCATTTGTACAGATGAAGAGTGAAGCGGCCAGCCCAGGTAGGCTTGTAAACAAACTCCATGGATGCTTCTCATGTTGTGCTGCCAAGGACTTGTAGTTGCTCTAACTCTGCTCTCAGGACACACGAACTCAATTGTGCACTAACACAAGTGTCAGTTACAAATGACTCCGGCAAACTGGTCACAAAACGCAGGAGTCTGCTTAAATCGAAGCAATTCGCTGTTAACACAGAGCCTGAGTCAGTTCATTTTTACAGCTGCCTTGGCTCCTCAGCCCTGATTTGCTCTCACGGACACTATCGTGCTTCTTTAAGGAAAGAGAGAAGAAATCAGATAAAACTGTCCATGCTGTCTTGCTGACATACACAGAGCCACTATATGTTAGTTTTCCTTAGGAATTAATACTTGGAAAAGAGTTATCATAAAGAAACTTGTGGAAGTCTGAAGGGAAAACCAGCTGTTCTGAGTCTCTGTCACTGCAGTACTTAGAGATGAATAAAAAAAGCCCAATTCACTAATGAAGCCCTTCTGCTTTGGGTTGCCTTGGAGTTCCAGGATTTTTGCACCAAAAAAGGAGGTGATGCTTGATGCTTTTTCTGCTTTCAAGGTATTTCTGCAGTCCCGATTTCCTACAGATTCTATGAGCATAATGAACTGTGAGGCTGTGCTGCAGCATCTCCTACAGTGTCCTGTACAATTTCTGTCCTGTAATTTTTTCAGAATATGCAGGAGCTCTGAAACCTCCATGCCTCTGCCCAGGTGGACAGAAAGGCCTCCCCATGCCTTCCAAAGGAAAGGAACATAGTCAATCTTATTTCCTAAACCTTTCCTTGGGTCATTAGCTAGAAAAGTAAATTATGTTGACCTTTTAATTCTCAAGAACATAACTGAAAGAAAACAAAATGTAGGCAGTTGTTGATATTTTAATAATGAGTTAATGAGGCTCTTTACTATTCATTAAGGGGCCTGGAAAATTCAGACAAATTGGGTAATTGCTATGATGGAACTAATTGGTAGACCTACACAGAAATGAATTTTTACAAATTTTACAAATTTTTTTTTCTTTTCAGAGATGAAGCACTGTGCCCTGTGACATTTATTTTTGGTGTTTTCAGTACTGGAGGATGGCTGCCAGACTCTGTGAAAATGGTTCTGATCAGTACCACTGCACCCACGCCAGCCAGCCTCTTGAAATCAGCTACATGTTGGTCCTGATCATGCTTGGAAAAGTCCTCCTTGATTTCTTCATGCTGCAAATTAAGCCAAAGCCTGTGAAAGTCAGTTTTATGGGATACTTCTGCATTTCAGTGGCACTTCTCGATTTCACCCTGCTGCTGAGCATGTGTTTCATTTTCTGTTTTGAAGACTTTGCACTCTGGGGGGTGCGGTTCACAGAGTACCACATCTGCCTCTTCACCCAGATCACCTCTCTGACCTACAGCATTTTGCCTTACCCAGTGTATCTTGTGGCTGCTCTGGATTATTTCACCACTGTCCGCCAAACATCCCAATCCCCTAAAAGAGGTCAGAAGTTATTTTATGTATTTGCTGTGGCCGTTATATGGATTTCTGGGTTTTTTTGCACTCTCCAAGTTCCCGCTGTCTCTGAAGAGCTGGAAATGCAGAACATTGTTTCCCCTTCCCAGTGCCCTGTCTCTGGCAGCCTGCAGAGCTACTGTGTGTCGTGTGCCATGGTGCTGCTGCTGGCCACGGCTCTCCTGGCTCGCTGGAAGGAGGTGACAACCATGCTGCTCTCTGCCAGGCTCCTCTCCTTGTCCAGCCAGCCCGTGCTGATGTTCCCCTACGTGCTTAACAACAAAAAAACCACTTGCTTTGAGTGGCACCTCCTGAGCAGGCTCCTGCTGTGTTTCCTCGGCACTTGGGCACCGTTTGTTGCTCTCCAGGTCGTGGTTCTGCTCCTGGGTGTGCAGATCCCGGCTTATGTGGAGATGAACGTGCCCTGGCTGTATTTCATCAACAGCTTCCTCCTGGCAGCAGCCTACTGGTGCCGGTGCCACGACGTGGAGCTGACGGAGGAGGGGTGGAGCACAGACCCCTTTGTCAGCTGGAAATTTTGCTTCATGCCCTTCAACAAAGAAAGCACAGAGGCAGCTGATAAGCCAGGCACAGTAATTGTCATCTGTTAATGAGCTGCAGAGAAGGAGAACTCTGATGTTGGGTGGCTGGGTGCTTACAGACAACACAAAGAAACTTCTCCAGAACTTCACTCCACGGGAATAAGTCCAGAGTCCAGCAATACTTTAGTGAATATTGCACTGGAGTGCAGGACACCGAGTCCCAGGGGGCAGCAAGCACTGCTAGGCCAGGGAATTCAAATTACATGTTTAAAAACCCCACTGCTTGTACAGGACAAGTTTTCAGTTCATGTTTCTGACTAGAATTCTACACTTCCTTTAAATGGAATGATCTCAGGTTTTACAAAATGCAATAAAGTCGTCAAGGCTGGAGTTACAGATGCTGATCTAAGGCTCAAATGACTTCTTGAAGTGTAATTTGTTTTTAAAATGTGGATTTTTGTCAGCTTGATGGAAGGTAAGGGTGGCTCTCTGTTTAACAAGAGATAACTTGTTTTAGTTAAAGTTACAATTCCTACAGAAACAGAAACCTTACATTGCACAAAACCAGTGCAAAATGTGCAACTTCCACACCCACAGGAGAGGTGCTGTTTCATTGCTTCTTTGCTGCTGCTCCTCTAAGGTACATGAACATATTAAAAATTAAACAATTAGAGCAACAAACATCGAGGTTAGCTGCTATACATAAATATATGCCCAAGGTTAAAGAGTGGTTTAAATTAATATACAGCTTATTTTGAAGCCAAAATTACTTTAAATTAGTTAAATAGGAAGTGGGACTACTTTAGCAGGGAAAGGATTAGTCAGGCTTTTAGCAAAAATACTCTCTATTTTCAAATTCTTAGGGTTTTACAATGGACTTGATTTGATTTTGTATAAGAGAAGGAAATGATACACAACCAAAGCAGACAAATGAAATTAGCATTTATTTCTGAAGCACTAAACTCACAATACAATGTTGTATTGAAAGAGAAACTAAGTAAATGATGCTGTAGGTTGGTTAATTGTCCCCCAGACCCACAGGGAACAATGATTTCACACAAGAATACTCATTAAGAAAACTCTGCAGGTAACAAAAGGTGCAATTACAAGCAAGTTTAAGCAGCATAGTATAAGGTGCTTTGTTTCAGCATTTGTAGGATGGATTTACCCATTAACAGACAGATTGAAGAAATGTCACTTTTACAGATCATAACAAATGAGAGAATCTAAAATTCATCCACATGCTAGTTGGTAATAGGAAAGTGCTTCTTAAAAAATGATTCACAAAGTAAAGATCATTCTTTTACATAGATCATTGTGTGCTCTTCAACTGTAAAATTTAAATTTTGGGTAATAATTTACTTTATTATATATCAATTATAAAGATAGATTTAATTGCAGAATTTAATACTATATGGGTTACATTTTCTTATAAAAGAATATTCCAGTATTTCACTCATTAAGAATACACAATCACATCTCAATCATAAATTAATCTTTGATTTCTGAGACATATCAAAATGTGATTATTTTGATTTATTACTTTACCCCACATAGTGCTTCTTTCACCCAAAGTCTGTGGTGAATTTCTTTGAGGTTTCTGTGATGTAATCAAAAGAGGACAAGCATTTTTCAGCAGTAGAAAATGGTTTGGGGGGGAAAACCTGCTTAAAAGGCCATCAAAGGGACAGTAAATGATTGAAAACTGAATTTTAAAACTAGTGCAATAAGAGGAGGCAATGCTTAGCAACATAATTTGAAGTGTTTGGCACTACAAATTTCATTTTTTATGGTGGAAAATGTACTTGGAGGAAATTCTATTTCCATGTTAAAAGTAGGAAAGCACATGCAATGTTAACTGGAAAAACAACCCTAAGCAATCACTCCCTGCTCTCTCAAACTAGAATTGCTGTTAGTTAGTGCTGGAGATGCTATAGGATAAACCATGGCTAAACACAGGGGTTTGACACAGCATTTCTTCAGGTTTTATAGAAACTGAACACCCACTGAAATGGGGCTGACAAAATAGTTACAAAACCTAATTCCATTTAAAAATCAGCAAATACATCAAATATAGGAATGCACCAGGCATTTCAGAATCATGAAATAACTAATGCCTACAGACTTGGCAGGCAGGGAGAAATTCCTCTTTTAAACACCAGATGAAGGCAAAGCTATTTTCAAGTTCATTTCAGGTGTGTTTTGCATGGTAAGTCTCACCCTTCAGAATCACCAACGTGCACAGAACTGGAACTGCAACCAGTTGGGTGAGGCTGCTGACATGTTTTATTTATCAGTGTGGTTCAGCTTCCCAAGCCCTAATTAAAGTTTACACAACCCCCTCTGCCCTAACGTGCCAGAATTCCTGTAGTGCTGCAGTGCTCCTAAAGCCACTTGAAGTTTTTAACATTTTTTTACAGGGAATCCACAGCATGCAGCCAAAGCAAATATTAATGGATTGATGTGACATCACTGTTTTACTTGTCAAATTTATTCTTTCTTATTTTTTTGTGGAAAAGTGCCAAAGAGCATCAACTTTCAGGCTGTCACCTCCATGGAGGAGGTGACAGTGGCACTGCAGGTCTCCACCAACACCCAGCTGTGGTGCCTGAGCCTGCCAAGTGACTGTTTTAAAACATATTAATGGAAATTCTCTTTGCAAGCCCACTTTTATCCTTGGCATTCATGGAGGGAGAGACCAGCTGTGCACTGATCTCCATCCTGCTGCCTTCCTAACAATTGTGTCTTCTCCCCTGTGCATTTTCTTTTTTTTTTTTTAACCTGGTGCTTCTGGGCAGTCCAGGATGGTGCCTGGACCATCCCTCTCTAGAACAGGGGGACAGTTTCACTGCCAAAGAGGACAGAAGCTACGCCAGGAAGGTGGAAATATCTGAAATAAAAGAATTACAGATAAACCACTGCTACATCTCCTCTGTACATCACTTCTTGAGCTATGTCAGCAACTAATGGCCTTAGACCATTCAAATACCTTACAGTCCTCAATTCTTATAAGATTATTTGATACTAATGCTAACAACGGCTAAAGTTTTAACCCTTTATGGGAGACTTCTGTACTTTTCTCATTTAAAGAATCTCTTACAAATCAACATTGATTTTAATGAGATATTCTATGTGTTTTCAACTCTAAACAGAGTATTTGGCACTCAATGATAAAACCCTTCATCTTTCCCCACATCTTTCCTGGTCAGTACTGGCTTGTTCATTCTATAACACAAAGACTACTTGGAAAGGAAGTTGGGAGTGCAGAATCCCTCATTGCTCTTTCCAAAATTGAATTTGCAAAAAGCTGCCAGAGGATGGAAGCATCCTGGCTGGGTGGTGGAGGACAACACAAGCCTTCCACAGGCTGCCCAGGCTTCACCCACAAAGCAGATCAACCTCAGGAATCAAAGACATTTGTGCTTCAAGCCTAATCCCATAATCAGCACAGACACCCTGATTATTGCCCAGCAACAACACCACAAGCCTGTCAACAACCCTATGTACCAAAGCAGTGCTTTATAAACACAATTAGAGTGCCCCTTCAGTGTTATGTATTGCACTTAAAGTGTTTATGATCACAATTCTATGAATGCACAATTGTGCTCAAGTTACAACTACTTCTACGTGGAAAAAATCTTTTAAAATCTCATTTTTCTAGCTCCTTACTGTACAGAGTCATTTGGGTAATCCAACAGGAATACTTGCTGGAACTTTAAAAACTTTTAACTTGAAATCTGTTCGTAACACTGGCTCCTGGAACTGTGCTTCAGAAAAGTTAAATCCATGGCTACAAAAGCTGCACTATGAGCTTACTCCATACCTGCAATTACCAGCATATTCACATCTCTGAACTTTGCTTTTTCCCTTCCACTTTGCTGTAAGAGATCAGAAAATACTATGCAGCCTTCAAGTGAATGAGGTGTTTTAATGCAGAGGTTACACAAACCTACACAGCAGCTTAGGATGGGGCCTTGAGCACATGTGGAAGTGCTGACCAGGAGACCCAGGGGATAAACAGGACACAAAATGCCCCAGCCCCCAGAGCTGACACCCAAGAGAGCAAAATGCCACACTCAGAGATTGAGAGGGGAAGGAAATGTCAGATTTCCAAAGAGATGAAGATGGTAAAAACAAACCAGGCTGATTCTCATGGATTAAGGTAATGTGTGCTCACTGCCCTGGGGCTCAGTCTGTCCCAGGCCCTGACTCCACCAGCTCAGACCAGGGACAGCTTCCTGAAAAACCTTCCTGAAAAACCCACACAGCTGGCACTTGTCTCTTTTTCAAATGTCACCCTTTGCAAAGCCATCCAGGGGATGTAACTACATGAAACCTTTCAGGTCTAAATAAACTCTCATGACTAGAGGCAAATTCTTTTAAAATTAATTTAATTTAGCCTGATCTTAAATGAATTAAGCATTAAATTAATTTAAAATTTCTTTCACCTCACAGTATTTCCTGTCTGAAACTATGATGCAAGAGTGACTTGAAAATTAATTCACTATATGCAATTAACACTTTACACTGAAATTACTCATTTATAGCTCTCCTCATACCTGTTCCACTCAGCTTGAACAAGAACAGTGTATTTAAAACAAAATACTCTAAAATATTAGCTTCTCTCCATCTATAATAAACTAATTTAGGCAAATATTAAAAATCTACCCTAGACTGATTGTTTTGCAGTCACTATCTACAGCCTAAAACAACCAATGAGGAAATATCAGGTTAATGATGACAAATATATTTCTAAGTACATGCTAACAGGACATCTCTATACACTACTGGTGAGAAAATAACCCTGCAAGCCTTTATACATGCTGAGTTTTAATATGAGCAGTCTCAGTATAATCAGAAGAACTACTCATGTTATAAATTATGGGGAAGTCTAATTATTTGCAAAACCAGGACTCAACACAGCTGTCACTGAATTCTTTGATCACTCAGAGCTGCAGATTTGTCACTGTGTAAGAAATGTGTTGAGCTTTTGAGGTGGAAGTTTCTGCATGGATATTGTGGTATTGGAATGAGAACACCCATGTGAAACTGGCATTAGCTGTTGCTGCCATGCCAGGCAGGCCCAGCCTCACCATGAACTTCCACTCAAATTACACTTCAATGGTTTTGTACCTGAATATTTCCTCACACTTCAACATACAGAAATGATGCAAAAGCTATCACAGATCTGCCCAAACAGTTGGTTTTATCCCATCCTTTCCTCTTCCTGCCACATCTGCAGTTACAAAGGAGCCCATCTGTTCTATCCAAAAGGCTGGATTCCTTTTTGGACAAAGCACAGGTGGAAGTCAGGGGGTAAATACCTGCTCTCACAGGAAAGAAATGAGCAAATGGATGCTTGTGGGTCATAAATCTTCCATTTGAAATGTCTCGTTGACAAAGATCTACCAAAGGCTTTACCCTCCATCAAGAACTTCATTTCTGGAAAAAATATGATGGGTTAATGGATAAAGAATTAATTTACAATGCAGCCTGTTTAAAAACCTTTCAGACACTCTCTGGTGAGCCAAAACAACTGGTGCTTTAAGTCAAGCTTCCTCAGGGAGTGCAAAGTAGGGATGCTGAGTGATAGGAGCCAGATGGATCAGGGGAGGCTGCACACCCATTTTCATCATTCATGTGCAGTTCTTTAAAACCCCAAACAAACCCTGAAGCTGAGACAAGTGTCAGAGTTCTATTCTATTGGGTGAAATCTTGACAGCCACCTTCAGCCCAGTGCTCTGCAATGCAGTTTCCACTAAGGAGTAGGGGTAGGATGGAGAGTGGTGCAGAAAAAGGAAGGAAAAAGCCATGGAATGTATCTCCCTTCTGAGCTATTCCTACAGAAGCTGAAATGCTGCAAGCATTACTGTGAGGGGTAGCCTGCAACAGCAGAAGTCTGAATACAGAAAGCAAAATCCCAGGAAATAAAGAGACTAAAGAAGGTTTCTTGTAGACACATCCTGTGGGAACAAGTGTTAAAATACAATTAAAATCTTTAACACTTCTTTTGCAAGAGGGTACAGCCTAATGTGTGAGAAAGCCTTGGGAAATGGTAGTATAAGCTTGGGAAAACCTCACCTATCTGAACACCAAGTGGACATAAAATGTTCTGGTTCTGGAGGACTGTTACTATAAGTATTATATTACATTTTTAAGCAAATTCATAAGCTTCCCAAGTAGACTTCAGCTGCACTTGGAAATTTCCAGCCTACTTTCACATACAAGTGTGAATTTTTTAAAAATTGATTTTATTGACACAGCTACACTGGCAAACACTCCCATACAAGTGCACTTCTATCAGTACAGGTCAGTATAGCTGTGTCTGCTTTTAAGTTCCAGTTCATTGCCAAAATCACTGAAGAAAAAAAAAACAAAACAAAAAACTTCCAATATGCATAAGGCCCACATTCTAAACTGTTGCATTCATGAATATTTAAAGCATAACTCATTATCTGTGGCTTTCCCAAACCCACAGGGAATGTTACATACCAGACAAACAGGACCAGATGTGCCTTACTGGGGTCTGCTCTGAGCTCCTGGCATCTGGCAGTGATTATGGCTGAGCTGGACACAAACACTAGCTGGAGAAGCTCTCCTGAAAGCTGTCTAACAAAGCAAAATTAAAGTAGCCATGAAATTCTCATGCATGTAACACTGATTAACTACAGGTCTAAATAAGACCCCTAAGTCCACATTTTCTAGTACACATTATCAAACCACATTTATGTATCCCTACTTTTTACATTGCCTAAGAACAGTACAATCAGAAGACAGATTAAAAATTAGCCAGTGAGATTTCTGTATAAAAATAATAAAACTTTAAGACAAAAGCCAAAGGATAAATATCTAAGATATCTTTAGTCTTCAGTTAGCTCATCAAAACAGAACATATCCTTTAGAACATATGTTACAGATATGCTACACTGTGTATCTTACAGAAATGCTACAAATGGGAACCCACTGTCTCCATCATTTGAATGTTTTTCAAATCAACATTAGCAAACGTTGGAACTTCAACTAAGAAGTTTATTTTACAACAGTAACTGAAAACAGGAAAAAAAAAAACAAACCAAATTAGAAAGTGCTTAGCAACTTCCCTCCAAAATAAAGCCAGGCATCAATTCATCCTTTAAAGCTTTGGTGCTGTTTGGGTAAGAGCTCTCACCACATACCAGCCTGCAACTGCACTGTGTTGCCCTGACTTGCAGCTTCAGTGGTTAATAAAAACATTAATAACATCTGCTATTAGCAAGCTCTAACAGTTGTAATTAAGAGCAATGATTCTAACGTTATCTCCAGAAAGTGTAATGGTAGAAAATGTTAGTGGAAACAAAGCAATAGTCTAATTGAAGGAAAATGAAACATAGATTTTTCTGGAATCCAAATTTACTCTTTTAAGGTCATCAGTTAAATAATATACATATTAATCTGTCTGTCACAAACCTGCCTTTTAGCCAGTGTATGTACATTGACTCCTTTTGATCTAGGGCAGCAGTTCTCAAACTTTATGTCAGTTCCTCTTCTCTTCAGGAATACTGTACAGCCCCCTGAATACCTCCCTACACAATCATATATTATGCATTAATTTGCATAAAATACAAAAAAATACATTATTTGCAGACACATACACATATTTAATTCAAATATACACAATGACTATCAGCACACGTACCCTTCTATCCCTAAACAAGAGCTCAGGGATCCAGGTCTGTACATAAGGGGAGTGGAGCTGCAAAAGGGAGGGAACAGGAGGACAAAACACATCCATGAACATCTGTGCACAGGTGGTGGGGAAGCAAAGGCCAAGAAGGTGCTGCTGCCTCAGAGCCCAGGCAGCTTCCAAGAGCATCAGTAACTGGGGAAATGTATTTGCTCCACAGACTGTGAGAGAGGGAAGATGGAGGGGGACACTAAAATCTGGGTCTGCAGCATCCAAAACAAAATCTCCTGCCAGAGGGACAAAGCAGGGCCTCTGGATATTTCTCCCAGAGCTGCCAAAGTTGGCATTCCTCCTGCTGACCTGCAGCTCCAGGCTCCCTCATGGCAGCAGCAGTTGCTCCTGCACAAGCTCTGAGGGGGCCTCACTGCTCCTTCCTCAGAGCACAGCAAGCACAGCTCACACTGGCCACTGGACAAGGAAAAGGTGCTTGGAAGCTTCCAGTGAGGCAATGGGAATGCACTACAGGGAAAGACATGTTAGAAGAGGTATCAAGAAAAACAACATCTGAGCTATGCTGTCCCTTCTCTACCCCAAGTCTCTAAAGCAACTTGTCTCAACATGAGCTGGTCCTGGCTGCAGTTTCCAGCCCCTCACACCCAGGCATTTGGGAATTTAAACCTCGAGAGCTCACACACTTCCTCAGGGTCCACTCTGAGCCCCCATTTGGGAACTGCTGGTCTAGCTTAACTAGCAGCATGTGAAACTACAAACCTAACACTTAATGCCCCCTTAGTGCATAGCAGCATTCAAAGAGTAAAGTAACATGTGCTTCAGTTACCTCTGGCAGGAGTGTCAGTAGCCTGATCATGAGGATTTTGATGAGACATCTACATGGTTTATAGTATTTTACAGACTTCAAGAAAATACTATAGTGGCAGAGATGAGGGTAAGCCTACATGAGGAAAACCAGCTGCCAACCTACCCCTTACAAACAATTTGCTCAAGACTAAAACAAACTCAGAGAGCACAACTAAATGCATAGCATTTTACTGGTACTAGTGCTTCCACAGCGCCTGTGGACACTTCTGTTAGTTCAGTCCAAACACTGCTGTATGTGGGAAAAATCTTTCAGAATACAGCAACACAATTTAAATGGTGTCCAGATTGGAGTGGGGACTGGGGTGTTAATCATAATTCATAAGATGAAGTACATGTTGGGCAATATCTAACCTATCACAGCATATTTCACTTCATGTTTTTCCATGAAAAATTTCAACTCAAAGCATTACTCAGGCTTTACTATAAACCTATTAGTTGTTGAAAACTACAGAGGACTCCTGGTATAATCAAAGGAATATTTGAAAGTCTTTACGTGGGGAAAGCCCCACCTACTTAACAAAACATCACAGTAACACTCATGCCACAGTGAAGATGTTGGCATATTACTGTCAGTTCTGTCACTGAGAAATTGTTGTTTAAACCTTCATGTTCACCTCCTAGGATTCCTTCAAGGAATTGATACGTGCACAGATTTTCAATGCAGGTCCAAGCTTAATATTCATTGCACTCATAAGGTGATCCTCCTTCAACAAGAGGAGAGCTTGTCCATCAATTTCTTGTGCTCTAAATTCATCTGCAATATCTTGACAACCTAAAGGCAATAAAAAATATGATTACTGGTTTAGAAATGTCCATTCTTAGATCCAATTATTTTGTCCACACCAGAGCTTTTCAGCTACACATATTTCAGTGCTCATCCCTTTAGCCTGCTGAAGCTAAATTACATGCAAGAGTTCAATATTATGATGGGAATTCTGAAATAATATGAAAGTAATTTTTACTACAGCCTTTAATTACACTGTATTTATTGAAGAACTACTCATTGGGAATTTCAAGTCCCAGCAAAGACAGAATTTTCATTTCGTTAAGAGGAACAACCTCTCATCATTGGAAGAGACTGGGAAAACAGCACTGAAATAGCAATCAGGAACATAATTCAAGTGGGTTCTTTCCAGCAATAAAAAGATACTGTTGTCTAATTCTATAAAAGATAACTATATTATACTGCTATGTGTAGTGAGAACATTCAAATAGCTACAATTTCCAAAAGGAGTAAATTCCATCTATGTGTTACACCAGAGCTAAGGAAACAAAGTTTTCACTTTGGCACAACCATCTCATAAAGATATTTATCATTGGTAATCAGAGTGAATATTCTACACACAGCAGTAACTCACTTCACAAGTGCAACTTTTAACTGGTTGGATCTTTTTTTCCATGTTAAACCCCTTTCCTCAACATGAAATACCAGTCTCAGGTCACTGAAGATCACAACATAAAAAAAAAAAAAGACTCTACATGGGTTGGACTGCCCCAGGTAATTGAGGGACCTTTTCCACTGAAGGACACTGTGGAAATAAAGGCTCCCCCAAAGATGTTCTGGACACGTGCTGAGCAGAATCAGCCAGTTCTGCCTGGCTTTATGGCAGCTCTGTGAGATGGATAAATGTCTTGTAACAACACCCATTGGAGCATTCATTGTCAGTTGTTTATTTGAAGCTTCTTTCCCCCAGCCATATTTTTAATGGGGTTTTTTAATACATTTGTGTTCTCAATCCAGCAGTCTCTCCATCTGTCTCAGAGCCTTTCAGACACACTTGAATTTGTGCTCCACCTTCCATTCCTGATTTCAGTTATTCCTCAAGGTAGCTTATTTTTTGGCATTTTTACACTTTCTCATTTTAAAAGTACACTATTATAGAGATATGAAATTACTGTGAAGAACTTTTCTATCTAGATGACAGCAATTAATTTCATATTCTCTTGTGTGTTCAGACTTAAATTCCATAAAGAATAGATACCCTAATTTCCTGATGGATTTACAAATATGTACAAGGCAAATGGAAAGAAAACATGGAAGGAAGTATCAACATCCAAACCTGAATTCATTTGGATTATTACTGTGTGAAGGTTGTAACATTCAAGGCTGGAGAAAGTTAGCTTTTCACAAAGAATAAGGCACAATTTTTTTCTTAATGATTTTAAGGTCATGAGGTCTTTTTCTTTGTCAAAAAGACCTCATGCCACAATTAGCTCTGACATCATCAGAAAGGTTTTCTTACTGAAGTGCTGACAACAGAAAACATCTGTAAGTCAAGTGTTGGGTATTTCTGGGAAAGGTATCATGGCATGTCTGATTGGAGACCTGGACATTGTGATTGTGAGACCACACCATTTACAAAGAATCTGAGAGATCAGGGGAAGTTCCTACATCTAGGAATAAAACTGATCCTACTGAAATAAGAAATTAGATGTTTGTTGCTGCCAGCTTTTTCCTTCAGGCAATTTCCATGCAACTTCTTAAACACTTTTTATCAAACTCATTTTTGGAAAAGCAGAGGATGGAAGTTGAAAGTATTGCAATTCCATCATCCAAGCACATCTGGGTATATTCTTAAGCACTTTTGCAATTGCTTGTTGTGTAATAACTTGGCCAAAAAAAAAGGGTGGGGAGGGGGTGAAAGGTAATTTATCTTGCAACTTAAGAAGGAAAGAAGAACAATTCTGCTCAGCTTAAGCTGTTCCCAGAAGAAGCAGCTAACAGTGCAAGTGTCCTGGACACTGACTTCTCCAAAAGGCTCCAGAAAAATTCAGGAAAAGCCTGACAAGGACATGAGTCCATTTCAGCTACAGACTTCACAGAAAGCTGTAAATGAAAACAGATGTCCCTAATGTTTATGGAAAAGTGACAAATCACCATCTCCTACAGCATGGCAGATGGCCTGCACAGACTGCACCAAGTAGATATATCATATAAAATGCCATAATGAAAATCATTTATATTATTTCCTGCATTAATCAAGCTTGGAAGTATATGATAAAATATTTTTTCAAGAGAGTGACTTGAGAATATACTGAAAAGAATAAACCCCAAAATTACCTAAAAAGCCAAATGCAGCAACGTAGCAATAAAAATTCTGACAGGTTGTGAATACAACTTTAAATATCTATTGAACTTCTAAAAAAAAGTATTTGACAAACTAGGCATTCATATGGAGAGGAATGAGTAATTATAATAAATTTTCATTACATACAAATAAATAGAAGTTTGTTTAAAATCAAAGATCACCTTGCTTACAGAATACAAAAACCTAAACCAGATGCAGCGCCTGGTGAACTATTGTAACAGTAATGGTTTCAAAACAGAAACCACATTTTAAGAATAGAAGTTTTGGTTTCATACTTGCAAGTGAATTGTGTTTATGTGGCACTTCAACTATTCTAGCACAGGAACTACCATTTATTGAGAGCCTAGGATTAGTTATTAAATTAACTAGAGCCTGAAACCCATACAAACAGTAACTGAAAACAGCAGTGATAAGCTACACTCCATAACAGCTCAAGTACAGAAACAGGAATGATCACAACCCAAACCTAAGGAGCTTTGCTTGTTTCTACTGCCATCACTGCAGGCTCCCAGAAGCAGACAGTGTTACTGAATTGCAATAAACTATCAGAAGAAAGGTACTTCAAGGATCACTTCTGTCGATTTTAGACATCTCTTACTCAATTCTTTGCCTGGCCTACCACAAAAAACTGTCTGTCATAATGCATGTGTATGATTTAACAGTGAAGATACATTCCTTACAGGTTAACAGTCTAATGGGATTAGCATTAAATGGTATAACATTCCAGAAAAAGTAGAAAACTCAGAACAAATGTAGCTTGGGTTTTAACGGGTAACAACAACAATTCTGGTATGACTGCTACTGTAGAGATCTGCCTTGTTATCTGTAGGGGTTACAGTGTCTGATCAGATAAAATGGCATCCTTGGGAAAAGGTGGGGACTGAAGTTTTAAAAGTTATTTTAGTTGGGAAATGATAAATGCCAGATAACCTGAAGATGACATAAAGGTAACTGTGAATATCGAGTTAAAGGAAAGGTTTGTGAACAAGGAAAAACCAGATTATTTTTTCTAAGAACAAACTGAGACTAGCAGTGTCCAGAGTTTCTAGGCAGAAGATCTCTGAGCATAGCTATGCAAAATAAATTTTAACTTTACAGCAGAAACTTGCTTATTCTTTTTTCATGACTTGTATCATGACAGGTCTTCAAGGGAAGTAACACTGCTGCTGCTTTTTCTACTGAATAACCAGCAAAGGAGGAAGGAAGAGTAGAAGGAAGAAGTGAGGAAGGAAGAGAAGAAAGCAGTGTAACAGGAAGGAAGTGTGTCTGATCTCTCTACTGACCTCTTGAGAGAAGTCAGACTGAAGGAAGGAACAGCTCTAATCTCCATCAGCTGGGATGCAACAGCAGAAGTGGGACTAGTTCTATCAACATGGGATTTGTGCTGAAGGAACAAGCAAGAGGAAACAGATCACATTCCAGTCTCCATCACCAGCTAACACTGCTGCTGTTACCACACCACCTCCTCATCACAGCGCTGCTATAAAGCAAGGAAGTTCACTGTTAAAAGCAACAGCAGAAGTTATTGCCCATTCCATACCAGGCAGAGAATGTATAAAGGCCCAAACTTCATCGACAGTCCACACTGAGGGGTCAGTCTGCACCACTGGCAGCAGCTCGATGCTCTCCGGCACTTTCCGCATCCTCAGCTCCCGCAGCTCCCGCTCCCTCTCCCGCTCACTCTGCTTCCGCAGCCGCGTGGTCATGGCTGTTGGAACAGAGTCCTCGTGAGGAGCCAGATCTTCTTCTGCAGATGGATAAGTAATTGGAAGCTGGAAAATGCAGTAACTACAGTATTAGGCTTTATTTGCAACTCCCAAAGCAGCGCCATAGTTTTAAGCAAATATTCCACAGACCTGTCTAAGAAAATGATCTCGTGACGCCCCCTCAGGGCCGCTCGGCCGACGCCCGCGCCGCCCAAGACTTTGGCTATCTGACTTCCGATTCCAACGACTGGTCTTGTCTGATGGAAACAGCCCAAATTTCTTAGTGCAACTAAGGCTGTGCCTAAAGAAGTAAGATATATTCAATAATGCACTAGTAGTTTTTTTGGACTGAATTCAATTAAGTAACCATGAAATCACAGTGTTGTAGAAATGCTGCTTAATGACAACAACAGCTGTCACAGAAATTGAAGAGAAAGGTACCTCAAAAGGCCATTTGTTCAAACCCTCATCTCGTTGTGGGATCAAGTACATTCAGATTACCCCTGGAAGATGTCTGTCCTTCCCATTCTTAAAAATTTTCCATGATAGAAATACCTTTGCATTTTACCACATAGTACAGTTCTGCTGTGAAATGTCCACCAAAACCTACAATCACATTGTATTTTCTGGTTCCATTTTCTCTACCTAGCTGATACCCAGTCAAAGGAGGAAAGAGGCAAAAATCCCATGTTAAGATTAAAGGACTAAACCTCTAAGATCATTTTCCTGGTGGTGTCCCAAGAAGTAACCAATCAAAAATATATATTCCTACTACCTAAATGGGAATGCAGCAGACATATGAGAAAGGTCACGTCCAGACACACTGATGCCAAAAAAGAGCTAAGTGACAACTAGAAAGGGGAAACTATTCCCCATTTCTAAAACTGATGGTATTAAACATCAACCTTCCAGTTGTTATAATGGAGGAGTTTGCATTCAGATGTTTACTGTGAATTCTTGCTCTCTTAACCAGGAGAGATTAATCCATTAACCAGACAATGATAAACAATAACTACATGGAGTTACCTTTTGGCACAGGATGTGGAGCAGAATCTTTTTGACCGCAGAAACTTATTGGGGTATCCCATTTTTCCACAAAATTCACACTTCAGAAGATCACTGTCAATTTCATCCAGGCCCTCTAAAGAAGGAATGAGGAATAAAGTCAGTTTCAATGACACAAAATTATGTTCACATCTCTCACCTCAAGCAGGCAAAAGATCTTCAAATATTTAACGCATTCAATTAAATACTTTGATTAACAGACAATTATGCAAAGCTACTCAAGTCATAGATTTCATTCTGTCTAGAAAAGATCTTGAGTAAACTGAACCTTAATGAACCTTCAATTAAGTTATTCAATGAACTTAATCAGTTTTTGTTGAATTTCAAGCCACCCATGAGCAGGTCTGCCCTCAAACATAGCAAGCAATTAAAAAAGAAGGGTTACATTCCTCATGAATTGCTTCATAAAGAGTTCATTAAGAGAACCAGGCCTTCCACAGTCTAAGTGCAAACTCTTCCTGTAATGACACAATGAATTAACCTTTTAAAGTACTTTCTTTGAATGGGCAGCTGCTACAACCAAAAGGACTTCTGAAAGCAGAGAAAACATTGAATCTTGAATATATATAACATTCAGTCAATGAAAAAAATAAGCTGCATGCAATGAAGAAAAGGATTATACCATCTGCTGACTTACAGCTTATTGTTACAGAGAATTTTTCTGTTACTGGTGAGGTGAGTTGGCCCTTTTCCTGCTCTACAAAAAGCACTAGTGCACCAAAGAGCTGGAAATACTGAGAAGGGCATGTGAAGGGTGTTTGTACCACACACACAATTGTACCCTGGTTTACTATCAGAAAATCTCCTCTACTCAGCCTCTGTGTAAGTGGATGTGTCTCGATGTTGGATGTTTCCTACCAGCTCATCTAATGAGTAGCTACAAATTTTCTACATAAACCTAACACCAGCTGTCAGGAACAGTAACTAAACCCAAAACTGTGAGTGTTTGGATAATTCCACAAAACAGACAAGCTGCCTGAAATCTGAGACACAGCATAGTGTTAATACTGAAAAGAAAATTGAATTAACATCTAATGAAACAAATAAGGACAAAATAACTGCTGCAAAGAATATGGATATAGAAGAGGGAATAGAACTGTTTTAAGAGAATGAAAGAAAGAGTTGCATTAAGACTAAATTTAAGATGATCACCAAAAACGGCTCTGGTGCAAAAGGATATAAGCTGTGGGAAAGAAAACCCAGGGTGGCAAAAAAAATCTGAACTTTCAAATCTTAGATGAAATTATATAAAAATGTGTGTTCACAGAGTAACTTGGGTTTTTCTGGGCCAGGCTACAGTTTGATTCCCATTTCATAGCACACAGAACAGGAGTGGGGAAATGGGCATTTAAATAAAAACTACAAACCTTCTGCAATCATATCCTCTATCTCTGTGTCTGATGAGTTGTCTGCATGTTTTGTGTTCTGCAAGTCTGATTCAACACACACCACACTCATGATCTGACCCTCCACCAGCAATCTCTTCTCTGCAGGCTGTTCCACCAGCAAAGATGAACGACTGACCTGGTGCAATAAAAGCAAAGCAACAGTGAATAATTAAAAACAGTATTTGTGACTTAACAGTTGTAACTGAGAGGACGATCAGTTTCTACTTCATATCAATGAAGCACAATTATATCCTGCCAAAGCTCATTTCTCAAACAAATTAAGACTCACTCCTGCTCTGCAGAGTTTGCAATTATATTTAACAAAGGAAGAAAAACATTATATGTGAAATGAAGGAATGGGAAAATCAGACACACATTAAATTAGTAAGACAGGTTTTAAATTATCAGTTTGTGATTTAAAATTTTCCACACTAATTACACCTAGCCCAGTTAAGAGCTTGCCAGTGCTTGAAACAACAAATTGTAGCATTTTAAAATTTTAAGACAGACTCAACTCCGAGGTTTAAATTAAGGTATCACTTAAATTGAGGGGTCTAGGAGGCAGAGAAACATAAGAAAGTTATTCCAAATGGTAGCCTAAATCCACTCTCTGTAGTTATCTCCAGATACAGCCTACTACTCAAGTCACCAGTCAGTGGAGAAAAGGTCAAAACCAACATCTGGAACATAATTTGAGATCTAAATATCTACAAGCCACAAATAACATCATTCTTACAAAGAGTTAATTTCAAAGATTAGCAGTAAAAAAATTCCTAGCAACTTTTAGACTTACAGGGAAGGGCTCCAAGCCCTCCTGAATGACAAAGCCTTCGATGACGTGGGTCAGGATCTGGGGTTTAACAATAGCCTGTGGAGGTTTATTTTCTAGGCTGGGAATGCTATTGGGCATGGATGTGCTGTTGCTCCTTGTCGTGGCTGCTGGAAGCAAAAGAGGTGGTGGTGGAATAGAGGCATGGGAAGGATCAGATGGAGATTTAATTACTGAGGCACTGACTGATGATGTCACTGAAGGCAGTCCCCCATGTTCTGCAAAAAATAACAAAACATGTTTTATCACTTATGTCCAACCATTGGCTCAGAATCTGGAAGAGTTGATAAATCCCCAAGACCCATCTCTGCACCCATCAATCCCTAGCACAGGCTCATCCCTGGCTTTACAGATTCCACTTGTAAAACAAGATGGTTTATCTCAACAGACTGCTCCACAAACACACCCTCCTCATGCAAACATCTTCCTTTACTCAGAACCTGCTAACTACAAACACAGTTGGCCATTAATTACTTACACAAATCACAAAACCAAAAGCTACCTCAGTTTGGCATTTGTCCTCACCTGACAAAGGATCTTCTGAATTAAGAGCCTCTCCATTGCCCAAGGTTATGGCTGGTGGGGACAAGGTGGGTGGGGTGGGTGTCCTTGCCATGTGGACACAATCTGAGTCTTCGGGCATCTCCTCTTCACACACATTCTCCACTTGGTAAATCTGCATCCAACAAACTATTGCTTTAGAATGAAAACCTCTCTATCTTAACACCTTAAAAGAGTTGCATAAATACAGTTTTAAAAATAAATTACCAGTTCAAATATGTTAATCTTTTAATAAAATACTAGTTCCCAAAATGCATACCAAACAATGAACTGAGGATGTCACAATATCTATGACAGTAAAATTAAAGTATTTTGTTACAAACAACAACACATAAAGAAGCACAGCTCTCCAATCAAACAGAGAACTAGACTTATTGAATATCTTATGTGTATAGTTTACTGTTATTTTATTGACACATACATTTGATGCTATTTAAATACATCTGCAAAATTCAAGTTTAATGACAAGTCTGCAGTTTGTTCCACCTTACACAGCAGTGTAATCAAGCTGAGTATTTCAGAAGAGTACACCAAGACTATCAAGCATTAATGGTTATAAGAGATTTCCAGGTCTTTCCCTCAAAAGTATTGAAATAAAATTTACATAAATTCCTGACAGTCAGTTCAGCTGATTAAAATGTAAAACACTCCCTGTCAAAAGCAAACCTGGCTCCTACTCTTTTGCCCAATTTCTCCATGAAATAGCAGAGTTGAGATTATTACCCTCTTAAAATAAATTGAAAATGAACAGGACACCTCCTTCTTTAACCTGTTGATAACCTCAAAAAAGCCCAAAAGAGCTGCTGATTCTTTTGCTCAACTTAATCTCATTAGCATTTTACCACTACAGCCCAGCAATGCCATCTTAAATGTCAGCCTTATTTGCATATAATTTTATTTTCCTGATTTTAATCCAGTGATTGAAGGCAAAACCTTCAATTACAAACTGCAGACATCTGAGACAAACATTGAACCAAATTAAATGGTGGTGATGGGAATTGCCAAAACAGCATCAAAATTCCCCTATTCTTTTATGAAGAGGATATTTTTGATGTTGGTACAAAAGAAATTACCCAGAAGCCTATCATCTTAACAACTTGATATGCACCTTCCACCTAGTATAGATTGTTCTCCTAATCAAAATCTATTTGTATTGAGGTAAAAGTTTACAGGCCTCATGTCACACTTACCAAAATTCTTTATGTAAGCATTGTCATATATTTACTTACTTTTTTTTTTATTATTTCAAATACCTTGTAATTTCTTTAAGAAACAAGATTTTAGATCTTAAATTTACACTGTCACAATTCCTGGTGACTGATGATCCATTACAAAAGTCCAACAAAAAAACCCTAAACCAAAACATGACACAGAAGGAAAATGTCTACTGTTTTCTTAAAACTCAGTTCTGTCATCAACAGGTTTCCTGTCCTCTGTCTAGCACCTGATTTAGGTCCCTTTGAAGCCAATGGGCCAGACTCACAGCTCTGGAGAAGGCCAGGGAAAGAATAAAGGATGCAATGTTATCACTCACCACTGGAGTTTCAATCGGAACTGACGGCTGCACCTGCAGATTTACCGCGACCGTCTGTGGCGGTGGAAGAGTTTGAAATGGCAGCTGGACCAAAGCCTCTGCAGCAGGAAGTTCTTCCTCAGAAACCAAAGTGTTTTGAACCAAAACCTGGCCCTGGGACAGAATTTCAGGCTGCACTTGTAAAGACTGCACAGACTGCAGGGGCAGCGGTTGAATCTGTGTCGAGGACGCCGAGAGCTGAGGCGGAGCTGCCAGAGGGATGGGAGCGGATTGCAGGGCTGGGTACTGCTGGTGCGGCGCGGAGGACACGAGCTGCTGGCCCGGGGACACCAAGCCGGGCGGCTCCACGGCCCCGATGTGCACGGCGGACGAGGGTGGCAGCGGCAGGTGCGGCGGGAGGCCGAGCGGCTGCGATGGCCGCACGGCGTTGGCGGCCGCCGCCTGCGGAGCGGCCGGCTCGGGCTGTAGAGCCGCCGGCACCAGGGAGCTGGCCTGCGACTGGATTAGGGCTTGAGGGTGGATAATGATGGTGGGTGACTGACTCGGGGAGTGGGACGGCGGAGGGGACACCACCACGGACTGCTGAGCCGACTGCGAGGGGGTGGGGGAGAGCGTGAGAGGCGGAGGGTGGATGTGGAGAGGGGAGCAGTGGGACGGGACGCTGCCCGGAGCCGGAGGCAGCGCGTGGCTGGGCAGGGGCAGACAGTGCTGGGATGGAGGCGGCTCCTGGCCCGGAGGAGTCTGAAGTGCGATCGGCTGGACTTGCTGCTGCTGCTGCAGGATCAGCTGATGATGGGAAATCTTTGGAGGTGGCGAATGAAGTGGGATCTGCTGATGTTTTACTAGAGAGTGAGGTTGCAATGGAGAATATGAAGCTGTGAGGGAAGGGACAAAAAGCGACAATTAGTATTTATTTCTTCAAGTTCCGAAAATATTATAAAATACCTCAAAATTCTCACTTTAAAGATCAGAACAATTTTTTTAACACTTCCAATATTTGTTTAAAAATATCTTCTTTGACAGCACACAGAACATAAGAACAATTTATTAGGGGAGTACATCAATTTCCAAAACAAAACGCAGCAATGAATAAATTAATATGGCCATGCTTTTTACATATACATACTTTCTATAAAGCAGTATCTAAATCTTATCTTTTGGCTGCTAGGTCTAAGATGATTGCTGATCCAGCCTTATTTAAGAATTTCACACAACTTTAAATGGATTTAACCTTTGCTTTGAAACAGATTGGAAGAGAAATGATAAGCACAACAGGATTTGCTGATAACTGCTAAGTTAAACTTTAGATACTACTATGTTAAGAAACTAAGTAAAATTCCAAGAGTTTAGCATAAATTTAAACCACTGAAAGCATTTGCCTGAACTTGAACACAGCAACTGAGAGGCACAAACCTAAAAGCAGTGCAGCTTCCAGAGAAATCACTCCACCCTGAAGTGAGCCAGTGGCTCACCAGTCATTTCTTACAGCACACACATATTTTCCTCCACACGCAAACCTCTTCTTGCTTTGTCTTGTCCACTTGAGAAACAACTCATTTATATAGGTTTTTAAATTTGTTCTGCGACTAAGGATAGCTTCTTTCTTACCAACAGGAGTTCTGAGAGCATTAGGGTTCAACACCTCCAGAATGTCTGCCTCCAAGTCCCACTTTCTCTAGAAGCTGTCATTAAGCCAAGCTACATTCCACAGAATTCAGACCAATTGTCAAGACTACCATCTCTTTTTCAAAATAAGAAAGCTAAGATGCAAATCTGCTTCATGCAGTGTAAGTGCCTCTCTAACCAAGTGCAGGTTATTTTGAGTTATCTCAGTACAAAATACTAAAATTCTGAGCATTGTTACCTATGGGTTTATAAAAGTACTTGATATAAGAACATTCTCATGACACAGACAACACATAAAAGAAACAAACCACCAATAAAATGCATTTAGATGGGAACAAGAGGCTTGAGGTGGTTCCAGCCCACATTTTGCTGCCCAGAGATGGGACTGCATGTCCTGACAACGAACACACAGAGAGAGACCAGGAATGAGAATCAGGTTTGTGCTGTGACTCAACAGGGTATTGCAGTTGCTTTATCATGATTTAAGAACATCCCTGCCTCTGCTTAATCAAAATCCCATGCAACATCCAATACCAACAAATAAGTGAATTTACTAATAAAATCTGTGGATTCATGTGGAATATCTATAATAACACAGAGAGCACTGAACTCTGACACAAGTGTGACACACAAATCAGTTTCCTAGAGCTGCACACTGATCCCACCTGGTGTAATTAGGTGGTGAATGCTGGATGTCCGTGTGGCCGGCGTGCTCCGACACTCCGGGGCGGGGCTCTCGCCTTTCCTGCTGCTCTCTGAGGGATCAGGCTGGCTGCCCTTGGAGCTGCTGGCAGCTTTGCTGGGGCACAGGGACTGCGTTTGGCTGCTGCTCTTTGGTGGGCCATTCTGGGAACTTGACAGCACACCCAGCTTCTGACTGCGCAGCGTCAAGTTCTGAACCTGGGAGATGAGCAAAACATGAAAAGACCCAAACTCTATAACAGCTACGATAAAGATCAGGCAAAAACAGCAAAAAAAAAAAATTCATTTTGTAATGCTTCTCATCCCATGTGATCACAAGAAACGAAAAATCTGCACATCAAAGTATCTTTAAAGCCATAAAATTTAGAGAAGGATAGGGATCTTTATTACTTCAGTGATAAATACAGAAGTCTTTTTTCCCTTACTGGATTTTTAAAAGAAATAGAAATTGTTAATTAATTTGAATTAAAACTTTCATTTTTCTCTTTTATTGTGCCTTCAAAGTAAGTGACAGAAGGCATCTTAAGCAAAGGCAATTTTATTTTTACAGACACTGCAGAAGTGCAGTGGTCTGTGAGTGAGACAGACTAACATAAACCAGAGCTTTGGGTGGTCAGTCAGACCAGAGTCTTCTCTGCCATCTGTGTGCTAACAAAACTGAGACCTTTGTTTCTATATTAACCTCCAAATTAACCAGCATTAACCTCCCTTCTGATCATGACACCTCCAATGCACATGAGACAAAAGGTTTGCTTTCTGAAATGTAAATCAGTCAGGGATCATTTTCACTGAAGTCTGTTACACCACACCCAGATTCTGTACATAACGATCCCAGATCTCCAATCCCACATGCTGAGCTAAAATTTCATTTTCAAGGATAATGCCTACCCTTGTAGCATTAATTTACATCATCTTTTACATGAAAAAGAGGACTAATTATTATCACTGTTCCCTATGTTGATTACATAATCCCTTCCTCACTCAACAGTTAGTACCTTTGTGATGAACAGCCAGTTGACATTTCACTTCTCACTGCTCTGTGTGTCACCACAGGGCACATTCAAACCCAAGACAACAGTGCTTGCTTTGTCACTGGCATGCAGGAGGCATTTACTGCCATCCTGCCCCAGTGAGGACAGATCCTTCAGCACACCTTCACAGGTGACTCAGCTGCAGTTTGGCAGAGCCACCCCAGCAGCTCATCTGCTCCCTGCTCTGGGGTGAAAGTAAAGCAAGAAAAACTAAAGCACAACATTTCCTTACTTTTCAGTTCTGTCCCACTCGATGGAGCAGACCTTTAGTAAGTTTACATGAGCTCACCTGAGTAGCTGCAGACTGACAGGAAGATGAGGAGGATGAGGAGACAACAGGAATGTCAGACTGGACAGCAGCCACAGTGGTTGCAGGTGTAAAAATAAGCTGTTAAGCAAAAAAAAAAATACACAGTAACAGACTGAAATTTTTAAAACCTGTGAAAGAAATGTAGTATCTTAAAGAGAAACATAATTTACACATACTGATGTACAGCTTCTAAGATTTACTTTTTTACTTGTAGATTAATTTTAATAATATTTATCATGGTAATTTTAGTAAAGAAAGAAAATAATAGAGAATGGAAACAAAGAAAATAAAAGAATAATGTAAACCAAATGTAATAATATATCTGTTCTGCATATTGAGAAAAATCTTTGAGATAAATAAACACATCTATGAACTTTCATACAAGCACTTAAGAGGACTTTCCCTTCAATACTACAAATTAGTGAAAAAAAAAAAAACCAAACAACAAAAGAGCAGCCCGATATCTATCATATTTAAGAAAGAGAGCTTAGATCTTCCAAAAGAGACAGACCAAAGCCAAACTTTGCAAGGACTGTGATCAAAACTTACCATCTGAGCTCGTAGATACATTTGAGCCTGGCTTGCACTCAGGGTGGGAGAGGTGCTGCCCAGCAACATGGTCTGTTGGGTGATGCTGCTGCTGGTGGTGTTGGAGGTCTGAGAGCGGCTTATTATCTGTGCAGGTGTAGGAGAGGTGGAGAGGTTAATCTAAGGAAACAAAAATATTGCTTCTGTCATGGAAATCCCATCACCCTAGGGTCTAAAGCCAGAAAGCCCTTGACAATAATGGCAGGGGCAGTTGGAATCTCTGAACTGTGAAGATATCAAAAAATATATTGAGCCAATCATCACAAAATTGGATTCTGGCAAGATTGTATGTTTTTATTCTTAAACTGCAAGCAATTGCTTTGCAGTAAATAAAAATAAGCAGTTAAGAGTATAAACAGTGATATTAAGTCTGAAAAATATGCCTCATAGAAATACACATTTACTGAATATGTAGAATGAGATTTCAATATTTTAAGAAAAACACCTGAACTTCAATATTGAATATCTTTAAATGTTTATATTAACTGCCTGGACTGGTATCTTTTATTATGCAGCCTGATCAGGACACTTTGTGCCACCACGTATGGACTTTCAATCCTCATTTTACATATGCACACTGAAAAATGACTGAAGACTAAAACCTTCTCCAATTTCATATTAAATGCTCCTCAAGAACCACTCTTTAGCACCTTCTTAAAAAAAGAAGTTGTGTCTTTGTGGTTTTTTGTCTGTTGTGTCTTTGCTTTTTCTTTTTTTCTCTAGCCATTCTAACAGAGTTAAGTGCCCAGCTCTTTTTCATCACTTACTTAAAAGATTTCCTTGAAAAACCCCAGCCCAATTATTTTGTTAGTTTAACATCAGACATCTTAATAGACTTTCCCTCAGAAATTTAATGAATAAATGGTTTTACTTCTAACAACTGTAAGCCAAGCCAAGCTATGAGAGCTTAAAAAAATACACAGTTAAATCACTGAAGCTATGCACTGGAGTCATGAACAGCTTGAGGGTGTGATTTATAAGCAGGATGTCTGTAGGACTAACAAATCCTACTTCAGGCAACTGTAAAACTGTACAGAAGAAACTGTGCATGTCTGACACAATGACACTTAAAGAAATACAGAATGAACTGAACACAGAGCAGCTCACAAGTGAAACCTGAGTACATGCTAGAATATGGGAAGTGAAACTGCAAAAAAGATGAATGAGAAAAGATGATAATCAATAAAAGAATGAATGCTATAAACATTTAATCAGTTTCATAAATATATGTGAGCATTGACTTGGATTCTTTAGATTTAGTGCCATTTAGTCCCTGATACACAGTTATGATTTTCACCTATGGTAGTGCCCTAAATAAAGAAACTAACGTAGAAAATCCAGTAAGAAATCACATAAGAGATGAGAGCTCAGGAAGTGATTTCTGCAGGAGTTTGAAAAGCCATTGGTGCTTGTGGAGTGAGCAGCTGCCCCTCAGAGCACCAAGAGGGGTCTGGGACTGGGGAAGCCAGCACTGGCCACCAACAATCACACACAGCACCCAGCACTTACTCCAGAGTCACCATACTACTGTTCACTGTGTCTGTAGTGTTAACTTTAACAATACAAACTGAAATGCTATGAATATTTTCTGGTTTTCCCTAGGGCCATGTAAGAACCAAGCAGGGTTGGGAATGGAGGGGGGGCTTGGTGCAGTTACGTACCGAGGTCTGCGACATGCTTGACTGCTGAGTGACACTCCCAGTGGGGGAAGTACATTGCCTCCCACCTGACAGGCTTGCCTAAATAGCAAGAATATGTGTCAAATAGTGAAATCAGAAAGTGCTTAAGTGATGTTCATTTTATTGCATAAACCATCAGAAACAGCCCTCGCTACCTTTCTCTCAGTTAACAGTAAGATGCTTTGCTCAGTGGAAATAGTTTTCAGCAAAGTGCACTCTGCACTATGGAATGCTACCTGCAAGGTGCTAAATTCCTTCAAGTCCTACCAAATTTCAGGTATATAATTCTTTCAGATCAAGACCTGAAGAAAAATGATCAGAGGTCAAGTCTGCCAAACTGCTAATGATGGAGCTAAGTGATCACTTCACTACCTATGATGCTCAGAACTTAAAATGAGATATCACAAAAATTTGTCATTATTAAAACTCACGTCATAATTTTATTGTGATTAGAATCTTCTAAAAATAAAACAAACTTTATAAATGCTGTAAAGAACAGCCTCATATTCTGGAATGGTAACTTATGTATGCACATCTAGTGTCTATCACAGGCTGCTATTCCAGCCCTTCAGATGAGTAACAGGGACAGAGATTTAGGTTTCTCTAGGAACAGAACCAAAACTTCTCAGCCTTTCCCAACCTGATTTTCTTTGCTCTGTCTCAGTAACTGTAAATCCACATAGAAATCCATCATAACAAAAAAAGACAAATCAACATATTACCACAATCCAACAAAAAAAGTATAGAAGAAAAAGCCAGGAGCAAAAGTGAGTCAGTCCAGTTCTGACATCAAACAGCCATAGCCCTGAGGTCTTTAACTCCATTTAGCATTTCCCTGTGTAAAATCATTAACAAACACCTCTCTCTGCAAGATCATATTCTCAATCCAAGGCCAGCTGAGGTCAAAGGAAATCCTGCCACTGCTTTAATTCAAAATGGGTCTCCTCCAGTGATCGCTGATGTTAAAAACTGTGTTTCAGATATGAAATGTCATTTACCTCCTACATTTTCACACTCAGGGTTAAAATTTAATTTTGCCATTACTTATAATGTAGCCAGATGTGAGGCAAAACACACTAAGATGCCAGATGTTCACTGTTTTTTATTTCACTAAGATACAATGCCATTCATTGCTTCCCCCACCAACTTTTAGAGAAAATCATGGGATGAAAATTTAAATCTATTTTTAATATTATTACTGCTTGATGATTTTCATGATGCATTATAATGTATGCAATAAAGCATGGAATGGTTGCCTACTGGAGCATCTATACCACTGGACAAAATCCTCCAAACAGTTTGGAGGGCGATACAATTTAAAATAACAACATCATTAAAATATAAAAGTGAATTCTCAGGAGGCATTAAGCTCAGGCACTTAAGCTGTTATTACGTTTGACAATGACTGTAGCCCTATTCTAGATAATACACAATTCTTTTTCAGCAATCTTCACTCTCACCTGTGGAACAGTTGCCAGACTCTGAAATTGGGTACTGCTTAAGTGCTGCTGCTGCAGAGCAGCAGTCTGCAGCATTAGATGCTGCTGTTGGGCTGCATACATCTGCTGGAGGTACTGAGCAGCTGAGCTAGGAGGACGATGCAAGGCCTGCTGAATAACCTGTGATGAATCAGTAGGTAATTAATTACAATTACAAAGCACACACCATGCTGACATGATGTTGAAGTTTACCCTTACAAGGAAATAAAACCAAATATTTTTTTTTTCACACCAATTATGTAACACTGAACTTGCTCCCTCATAGCTCTTGACCAAGTCACAGAGTATTGTCAACATCAATATATTCACGTTCTCAAGGACAGCCTGACAATACAGCATCATCCCCAACACATCATCCCAGCCTCTCAGCTGCCTGTCAACACATCCTACAGCATGTTCTGCTTTTTGAGAGATCAGACTAGTGGGTGACAAACCCAATTATCAAACACAACAGAATGGACTGCACAGAGTTCAAGGAGACTTAATTTCAAGAACAGCAAGAGGGGGCTGGATCCCAAGCAGCACTTACACCCACACAAATACCTTGGATGCCCCTAGTCAACGTTGGGCAAACAAACAGCTTTATTTTGCAAAGGTTTATGTTAATACTGCACCCTCAGCAAACGGTGAACAAACCAAGTTTTCTATCATAGCATTTCCCCCTTTCTTATCTTGGAGACAGGCCTACCCTGAACTATCCTTAAGAGGTTTGAGACCCTCCAGTAAACATCTCCTGAAAACCAGCAATACAACTATTGAGAAAGACAACAGCAATTAAGAATGCCAAGTTAATCCAGTGTAAGCACTGCACAGTGCCCGTGTTTGGAGCTGTGTACAGCACAGGAGGAAGCCCCAGAAGCCAGTACCTGGACAGCATGTCTGTCAGAGCCGCTGTAGACGGAGATCTGGGGCAGCGGCGGGCGGGAGGTGGAGGAGGTGGTGACGGTCGTTGTGGGCGCAGAACACGTCGTCGTGGTGGGTTCATTCTCCATAGCTGAGCAGCCTTCCTCCAGCCTGGCAGGAGGGACACACAAGGGGTTCACAAGCAAGGCCACAACACGCTGATTTTAATGCAAACAAATATGTTTTGCTGAGACAGAAAAATGGAGTTTTCAAAAGGTAAGTTTCACAGAATCATGAAATGTTTTGGGTTGGAGGGACCCTAAAGACCATCTCATCCCACCCCCTGCCATGGCAGGGCCACCTTTCAATACACCAGTTTGCTTCAAGACCCATCCAACCCGGCCTTGAGCAGAGATGGGGCAGCCACAACCCCTATGGGCAACCTGTGCCAGGGCCTCGCCAACCCTATAGTAAAGAATATCTTCTTAACATCTAATCGTAGTTTGTACCATTTGCTATTACTTGATGCAACCTCTTGAGAGATATAGTTATATTTTTCTAAGATCCATCAAAAGTAGCAATAAAGAACTAATTTAGGAATACATCCAAGATTCCCAGCCAGCTACACAGGACCAGCACCACCTCCCTCACCCTACAGCCCAGGACTGAAAATGCTGTCAGACCCTGGACACTGAGCAAAACCTGCTCCTGGCAGAAATCTCCAGTGAAATGCTCTGTTTGGGGAGAGAGGAAAAGGATACAGGAAAAAAATCCTTTAAACAGTAACACCTCACACAATACAGCAAGAACCAAGGAAGAAACTACCTGTTTAAGCACCTCAAATGACCCTCCCCAGTCTTGTGCGACTTCCCTCTGTTGCAGAGCACAAAATGTCATCTTCATAACTGAAATGAATCACAAACCTCAATATATATTTATGGGGGTGTTTACTGCAGTTTCTTTTTCAGTTTTTGTATTATGATTAGCAGGAAATCGCACAGTGGCTGTTTATTGCTTTCCAAAGGATAGCAGAAAAAGGGAGGGTTGGGAAGATGTGTGTCATTCTTACCATAAAGAGGGGCTCAGAGAAATAATCAGAGAGCTGCAGTGTACTAGAAAAAAAAGCAGCTTTGCCAAGTCCTTAACAAACTGCCCATTGGATGCTGCATTAAATGGGAATAAATAACCAGGAGTTTCAACTGACACAGCTGGAAGCAGACCAGGACACTGCCAGGCTGCCACCCTCACCTCCCAAAACACGACTACTCTGCAGAGGGCTGCACGTGATACTGCAGTTCCTGGGGACCTGCAACAACTGAACTGTAAAACATACATGGTCACCTAAAGACCTACCCTTGTATTGGACACTTGCATGGACTTTGCCATCAAAGAAAATTTGTGGCAATCAAGGATGCTTTAAAAGCACAGATCCCTGCTTTTAGAACTGAAGAAAAAATATGATTTGTTGTTAAAAATGCAGGTCTGCTGTGCATTACTGATGCCACTACATCAGGGCACACATGGGTTTCCACTCCAACTGCAATAAATCCAGCATCATATCTAAAACCACTTTACATTAATTTCACATAACGAGAAGTATCTTAAAAAAAAATATCCTGTCTCCTCCAGTGGACATTAAAAGCACCTCAAAATATTTACACCTACAACTCGTCCAGCTAGTTTTTGCAGAGTTATGCAACCAGTTAAAGTAGCTTAAAACAACATCACACGTGTCATTTCCTTCATTCTTGGCCATGTTTTTGGTGTGTTATAAGCAAGATGTGCAACATATCCCACTCAGTAACTATTCCATCACAAGTTTACTCCATGAGAGCTGTTAATCCTTTCGCTCAAAATTATTTCAAAAATAGTACTGTCATTGCTCAGGTTGTTCTCACAAAGGAGATACAATGAAAAAAGGATGTACAGTAAGGAGCTTCTACATTTTTGCTCAGCATCTCCATCTCTCCTCTGACACCTCGCCTAGCACAAGCATCACATGCTAACTTGTAAAAAAATCAATTTTGTTTAATGATAAAGACTTTGCAATGATGCTTCCTGAGCAACTTTAACTCAAAACAATCTCTGTAATGCAAAGTAAGTTTTAGAAAACACACCGACTTGAAACAACCACCACACATTTAAGTGAGCCCAAAATACAAAGCAGAACAAAAAAACTACGTTGAAAATAATTATTTATTCAAGCAATAACAGTACAAGACACCACATAACTTCAAGTTACACTGTGCATAAGGTAAATATTCCAAAGTTTTATTTCTTCGTATCTTTCTTGGTCAAAGGAATCACCTGAAACTAAAAAAGTACCTGCTATTCTATACCAATTAACAAACTACCCTCCCGGTGGACACAAGAATGCCACTACTCACGTTTTGGAAAGTTTCGGTAAATGCCATGGTAATAACAAACCCTGCTGACAACCCACATCCACAACCACAATCATCCACAACCACAGGCTTTATTCTTTTTTTTTTTTTTTCAATTCACAACCTCTCCCTGCAACTCCAAGGGGACAAATCACAAAAAACCCCAAACTAAATAAAATTTTCCTCCAAGCCTAACCCCTACAGGCATTTCGGTATTTGACAGAGGGCTCCGAAATAATAACAAAATAATAATAATAACGAAGGTATGCTCTGTGGGAATATATCCCACAAGCATGTGGAGTTCCTGCCCCGCGCTGAGGGACCCCCGTGCCCTCTCGCCGGCCGCCCCCCGCCCAGGCCGGGCTGACCCACCCTCAGCCCCCG
>JANPWX010000443.1:699077-729524 GCA_024734555.1 Trochalopteron elliotii | reverse complement strand
CGGCTCCGGGCGGCCTCGGGGGCAGCCTCGGCGGGGACGGCGCCCACCAGGTCCGGGTGAAAGCCTACTACAAGGGGTGAGTGCAGGCGCCGAGCCCCCGGGGACGGCCGGGCGGAGAGGAGCGTCCGGAGCGGCGCCGCGGGTGATCGGGGTACCCGGCACGGGCTCCCCTGGACGGGCTCCCGGGGATACTCCTGCCTCAAGCCCCGGTATCCCCTGACTTGTAGGGGAGGAGGGAAAGAGCGGAGGAAAAACACTCCACGACCAGCCAGCCGTGCTGAAATGGATGTGAAGTGCAGGACTGGTGTCAGGGTTTAGGCTGGAAGTCGGATCCTCCCTTCTCCTGGGATGGCCGTCCCGGTGAACAAGGATGTGTCTGAGCAGCCTTTGGTCTGCTCGCCCTGCTTCCCTTCACCCCCCGGCCTTGGCTGCCAGTAATAAGTACATATTCCTTCATAACACACGCCAAAACTCGTACTTAGTATGTTCGGGATCCAGCTTGCGTCCTGGTGTTTCTGTGTTAAGTGACGTTCAGGACTAAAGGAAGAGGATGTTTGTATGAAAATTTCTTTCATGGGTCTTTAGGCTGTTTGCCAGGGATTGAGCGATTTCCAGGGGAGTCTGTGAATGGCAGCACAGATGCATCTACTGTCGGTTATGCTTCTGTTGTTAAAAAAACGCCCAAAATACTAGGTGTCTGCGAAATGGAAACCTGAATTTTGTGGGCTTAATTGAGTAGCTCTCCAGCAATAACACATAAAGCAAAAGAAGCGTCCTGCCTTGCGTTCACAGCCCCCTATTAAATAGTAACAGTTACAGGACTTAATTAGTTTCAGTGCAAGGGTTGCCGGTGGTGCATTGGGCCATTAACTTTGAGGGGAGGTGATCTAAGCAGAAAACAATGTAGGTTGCATTTTTGGATTAAGAGTGAACACGATGCTCTTGATAGCTTCCTTCCAGTTATATATGTTGAGCACTAGGAGATGTGTATTTCATTTTCAGTATTTACTCTCTCCTATCTCTAGTTGTGTAATTTTAAGGAGAGGTATAGAAACTACACTGAGCATTTGGTATTTGCTGCTGTGTTTGGTTTCTGGCTTGTGTCTGCTTTTGGGCTTTTCTTGACAGAAGTCTGTAGTAGAGATGGCACAGTCTGTGGCTTTAAAGGACATCTGAGACACTGTCAAAGTATGTGACATTCTGAGCTCTTTGTTTCACAGACCCTTTAATCCACTTCTTCTTAAGCAAAGATTCCTCTGGCTATCAGCTGGTAGAGGTGTTCATTTGGACAGACAGTGAACTAAAATGGGAACTCTGTAGGTGAAAACCATTTATTTTTGTTCTGCTGAGTCAGTTTTAATCTTGATCACTTCCACATGCAATCACATGCATCCTTGCTTTAGCACAGGGAGGCTGTGGGGCAAGAACACGGAGGACGCAGCCCAGGGTTGTGGGAGTAAGGAAAAAATGTGCTACATTGGGCAGGAATGCTGGCTCATGACACTGGTAATAATTTCACAGGCACTGGAATGTTTTTTTTTTTAGCCCTGTCCGTTGACTTTTTATCTGTTAATGCAGTTATCAGTTTAATAATGGCATTGAGTCACAGAGGGTGTTGGTTAACCATTGTGAATACCAACAAACTAACCAAGCTGACTGCCTAGTCATGATTTATTTTGAGATACAAGCAAATTATTGTCTCTGCTTTCTTACAACAGAAAGTCTCAAGCCCCTTCTCAGACTTGCACTATCAAGTGGATATCAAAGCTAAATATTTTACCTGCACTTGCCCTGAAATGACTTGGAGACTGAGAACTGAATGCTGATACCAAAGGCAGCTTTTCCCCCATTCTTCAAATAAACTGTCTCAGAGCTGGATTGAGGAATTAATGGGAAACAGTGTTAATCAGGAAACGTTAATCTCTCCTAATTTCCTTTTAATGGAAGCATTTAAGTGGGTTGTAGAAGTTATTGGGAAAGTCTGGCTGGGAAGGTCTTTTCATCTTCCAGAAAGAGTTTGTGGTTAAAAAGGAAAAGAAACAAAAAAAACCGCCAAGCCAACCCAGCCACTTAGAAGCACAGATTTGTTCTTGAAACGTTTGGGAATCTGGTAGTCGGGATACTTGCCTGGGGCAAAGAGCCGAGCCTGAATCCCCAAAACTCGGCTGGGTCTGGCTGGGAGCCCAATTGCTTTTCTCAGCCAAGACAAAGACTTCACACAGGACCCTTTGAAGAGTCTTTGTTTCATTGAACCGTGCAGGGGTAATTCTTTATCTTAAATTCATGAAATATGTTAAAACAGGACGGAAAATTTTCCTAAAAATGAACACAGATCTTGAGAATAAGGGAATGGGGAATTCCCAGAGACTTGGGAATTAGGGTATTAAGTTGAGTTTTTCCAGGTATTTCCTTCTCTCGTTTAAACTGTGCTTATCTTCCACAGAGAATTGGTTGTTTAAAATTCTTAAAATAGTGTTACATATTTTAAAGAGTGTCTGTGATCTGTGCAGTGTGTGTAACAGAGGTTCCTGAGGGGGTTTTTAGGAATTCACTCCTGTTACTCCAAAGGTGGATTTTTGTTGATGCAATAACAAAGTCTAGCAGCTCCCAGTGTATGGCACTGATCAGCATCTGTAATTACAACCATTTCAGCACTCTGATGATATTCAAAGTTTGCCTTTTGTCTTACCTCGTTTGCTGGAGATGCTTTTTGTCAGGTCAGCACAAGAAGTTGTTCTATCATTCATACATATGTTCTAGGGGTAGAGAACAGGTAGGAATAATTCACTGCTCGTGCCCAAGGAATCCTGTACAATTCATGCTGATTTAAAAAAGAAGCAAAACCAAACAGCTCTAATAACCATTTTTCTGTCACGATTAGAACTGCTAGCATGTATTCTTTCAGTGTCTGACACAGATTTTATGCTGGTTTTAGCTGTGTAGGCTGTAATGTAGGCTAGATTTTTAATAAAAAGGGGTAGATACCAATGCTTTGCTTGCCTTCAGTTTGATTTGGTTCAGATGAAGAACACACCTGACAGTCCTCTCATGGTGCATGTTAGACCTGCTTCTGTTCTTCATTTTAATTATTTTAGCTACATGAGTGGAAAAAGTGTGAGGAGAAAATAAATTTTAATTGTAAAATCAAAATGTGCCTCCATAAAGATTTCCAGGGAATTAATTTGTTAAGGATTCTTGAATTCTTGCATAATTTCTTTTTATTTTTCTTTATCTTGGTCACCTTTTGATCAGTTCTTTGGCACAGTGTCTTCTGTAGTCTGTTGATAATCAAGTTCTTTGTAGGAGAGTGTTCATCTTAAGAAAACTTTGGGCAAAGCCTGTGAATAAATACATTTTTCCCCCTTCTTGCTGTTTCAGTATTGATTTAGCTTTCTGACAATATATTTTTTCCAGAAAAACAGACTTGCACAGGGGAAAGCAATGCTTTAAATGGTTGTGAATGGCAGTGGCTGCAGCTCACAGTACAGAAATGGCTCTGACACAGCAGAATTCCCCAGGAGTCCTCTGAGGGTTCATTGCAGTGAGCTCTAATTAAATCTTTTCAAAAGCCTTAATGACTGGCCCAGGTGTGTGATACATGTGTGGATATGTAGGTAACAGGTATAATGTATCTGTACATTTCCCAATACATAATTTGGGATAAATGAGGCTGCAGCTGGAAAAGCCTAAAGCAGTAGTGTCTGTTCTTACAGAGTTGTTTTCTCTGGGGAGTTCAAGATCAGAGTGAAATGTGAGGTACAGATATTGAATTGTGTTTAATTGTTGGCATTGGTTTTGGGGTTTTTGTGCTGGATGGTTCTTTTTTTTTTTTTTTGTTAAAGGATATTACAACTCTTGGATGATTTGTAAAAGAAAGTGAGGAAAGGTGGACAGTATGGTCTTCTATATGTATTTAAAATACATTCTCTAGTGTGTTTGGGTTTACCATTTGCCTTTTCTCAGTCTTTCTAAGATTTATTTACTGATTCTGATATTTGCAGGATATTGACTCAGACAGACCTTTTTATAGTATGAATAAGTTATCTTTATTAATATTTATGAAAGATAGAAGTGATAGCATTTTCAGTGAAAGTAATTCAGGACAAGTGCTGTCTTGTATATTTGCATGTTTTCTACTCACAGGTCCCTGATTAAGACCAACTCTAATAGTGCTGAAACAAATTGTAAAAAGTCTGGTGCTTCCATAGTAAGAGTTAATTGGCTCCTCCAGATGTGGTGCAAAAAGTGTGCTTGAATCAGATTTTCTTCTCATTTCCTATGTGTGCCAAGAGAGGACAAACACAGATACTTATTTCACCTTGGAATAGCTTTATGACAAACATGCTTATTCCAAGCAGTGTGTAACCTTACCTTCATCACAAGGAAAGGCCTGTTGTCAAGAAAATGTTTCCCACATCTCAGTAAAAGAAAACATTTTGTATATTTAATGCAAGTTAGCAGGCTATGGTCCATATTCCCATTCCTTTGTCCCTTAATTTGGCGAACTAACTTTTATTTAAAATGCAATTTTTTTCTCAGTAGAGTTTACTTCTTGACTTGAGTGAATCCAGCTTTTCCCTAATGAAGGCATCATCAGTGCTGTGTTAGGGACAAGAAGTGTGAAGACACAAAGGTGTGACAACAGAACCATTGTGAAAGTGACACCTGGGTCAGCAGGGAATGTCGGGGTCATCAGTGGAGTTCAGATGGCAAAACAGAGCAGTAGGGAGACCTGTCACCTTTCAGTTCCTGTGTAATGTAGATATTGCTTGTGGAGCCTTGTTTATACTTGACATCATCTTTCTCTTTTAATAATACTATTGGCTAGAGTTCTCTGAAAGACTGATTAATGTCTGCTATAGCAGAAGAGGTATTCCAAATCATTTGGTAACTGATACATGTCCTGCTAGAGCTATTAGTGTAGTAATTTAGAGAACACATTTAAATTCTGAAATGATTAAACTGGTTGTTTGGTTTTTTTTTTTCTGAAGGAAAACTGGTTTGCTACTTAAGGGTACCAACAACCAGTAAGATTTTTTTTTCAGTTGGTACCAGCTTTTACTTTAGAGATATGAGGAGATTCCAAGGCTGTTCAGTACATCTTTACATTGTGATTTTTCTTGTTTGCTGCAGTACAAATAAATCTATTTTAAGTGAACTTGAATCATCACATTTTAAAATGTGCTGAACAGATTTTGCTATTATATATATAATATAATCTTCAGTTTTTGCTGAAGCATCAGTGATTACAGTCTCAAAAAGTGTGGTCTGTAACTTTTCTGCGTTTCTGGCAGTAACAGTCATTTAACAAACTCTCTACTGACTAGTTCAATCCCAGAAACCCCTGCAATATAAATATAAATATAAATATAAATATAAATATAAATATAAATATAAATATAAATATAAATATAAATACTTTGGCTTCTCAGCACTCTTCAGAACCATTTTTTTGTTAAAGAACATATTCCACAGTGAATAATATATCTGTGGTGCTAAAATGTGAATCAGTGAAGGGATGGTAAACTTAGTGGAGCTGCTAAGTAAGCAGTGCCTTATTTCCTTCCAGAAAAACAGGAAATACAGGTTAAGGCTTTGCCTCCTAATGCAGGTGTGCTGTGTGGTGGCTGCCCGTGTGTCTGTGACAGTGACACACTGTCAGATCTGCCTTGTTGGCAGTGGGTTCCCAGCTGGTGTTTCCATAGAAGGTGCAAAGGGAGACCTTTGTGTCTGAGAGAAGAGTTTGCTGTGTTGGATGGATGTGATTGTGGTTTCAAATAAAACCCCATTTACTCTAAATGACTGTGCTGTGTCTAAATACCAGGGTCCAGTTGTTGTTTGTTTTGCATTTTGTCACACGTGGAAGGGACAGGAGGGATTCCTCTACCAAATCACGTGGCAGCTTTTTGACTGCTTTACTGAGATTATTGAAGAGGTGTTGTGTTTATCCTGGGCTGCTGTATTTACTGGAGTCTGTCCTCTAAGTAAACCTAACCCAAGTGATGATGCTCATAAATCCAGAAGCAGGCTCGCTGTTCTTCTGCACTGCTTAGAGATTGCCAGTTGATTTTATTCCTGCTGCTGCTCTCAGAGGAGCCTCAGGCAAGCAGTTTGGTTTTTGTGTGCTCTCTGCCCTTCCTGAGGGTTGTTCTGGTTCCATAACCACAGCTTTTTATGTTAAGGCACCTTCTTGATCTCAATCTGCCCATGCACACGATGATTTAAAGATCCTTAACTTGCTGTATGCGTACACTTCAGGCTGGTAGGAACCTTGGTGGGATTTCTGACCTGGTAAAAGCTTTGTTGCTTCAATTCTTTTTTTTAACTCCCCCAAACAGTCCTGGGCACTGGCACCCACTGGAGCAAATCCAGCTGGGTGAGGTTTTTATGGGAAAATTAATCTTGTAGCTCAAACATGGGGCTTTCATGCCGTGTTTGAGGAGTGTGTTGTGAACAGCTTTCCTCCTTCCTCTGACTGTGTCTCCCAGCTCCTTTGGTTAGGGGTCTGAGCCCTGTCACCTGTTCCCCTTTAAGGCCCAGCCAACAGAGTGGGGTTTTTTTACTAACATATTTACTTATTTACTAACATATTTACATTTTTTAATAACATATTAAAACCAGGTTAACTCACTTTTAATTATCACAGAAATACCCATTCTGCATAACAGTAAAGCAGTACATTTAAATTCTAAGTATATGGCACTCTGTCAGCCTTCCCCTTCATTGTGTGAAGCACCACTCTTTTTTTAAAGGTACTTTGAATATTTGCACATGCCCCCAAGTCTGCTAGGAAATCTGTTCAGTATTTGTCATTAATTTTTCATAACATCTACACTATCAAAATTTAGTTGGAGTAGATGTATGTGTTTTTACATTATGATTCTAATAACAAGAGAACTGTTAAAGAGAAAGTAAAACCAGAAATATGTTTTGAACATTATTCAAACATTTGCAGCATTTCATTCTTGAGTTTCCACTGGTGTAAGAGATCTAATTTCTCTGTGTGGTTAATGTCTGCTGCAAGTCACTTCGTGGTTACTTGGGCATAAAATCTGAAGTTTTTTCTGAAGCAGATACCTGGAGGATTAAGTGTCAACTAATAAAAATCAGTTGGAGCCCAACTTTGCTATAAGAAGGGAACTGAGGTACTTTATTTTGCTTTAACATTTTGGAGGGAGCTGAATCAGGGATGGGGTTAGTATTAGTGGTATATGGAAGGTGTTAGAGATGATGATCAATGTTATGCTTTGTGGAATAGTTCCTGAAATATATTTTCCTCTTTCTCAGGGACATCATGATAACCTATTTTGAGCCTTCCATCTCCTTTGAGGGGCTGTGCAGTGAAGTTCGGGACATGTGCTCCTTTGACAACGAGCAGCTTTTCACCATGAAATGGATTGATGAAGAAGGTAAATCAGTGCTCATCAATACATTGCTCAACATCCCAGCTTTTCTTTCCCTGTCATCTTTTCCTTTCCCTCTGCCTTCATGAGATAAGCTTATGAAACATAGAATCTGACTCCAAAAATAAGTTATCCAGTGCCTTTTTAAGTAGACCTTAATGAAGAGGTATTTGTTTCACACTACTTGGTGTGTAACTTGCTCTCTGTCTTTATAAACTAAACAAGATTTCAGTGACTATGAAAATGTTAATTCAATGTTAGGATTTCTTATGAAGGCAACAGAAAGTATTCCTTTATACTGCTGGAGATTCCCTTTATATCTTATGTTTTTGAAAGGGTTGAACAGACATTAAGTTATACAAATTGCAGTATTTAAAACATTGATATAATTTGATGTATAGTTGAGTTGTATGTGTAACCAAAACCATTATATCTCAAGGTTTATTATCAGCTGTTACTTTAGCAACCTAAAGTCTATTAACACATAGCTAATAATAAAACTTCTTCCAAATACTAATGATGTGTAGTAACTTTTCATCAAATGCAGTGATAACCTTGACTGAGAACTCATCTCTAGTGCTTACATTATCCATCTCAAAGTTTACCTTGGATGAAAGAAGTCCAGAGTCTGTTCTCCCTGTTAACAGATGTCATCCTTTGAGCTGTGTGTGTACAGTAGTAATTTTTTTTAAAAGGTTATTTGTAGGTTCTGTTTTCTCAGTGGAATTAGTTTGTTCCACACGTAGGTTTTGAGCTACAGCTACAACGAAGAGCCCTCTGAATTATGAGATTGCTGTGGAGTTATTTTAGCTGATGCAGTACATAAAAGGCTGCAGTGTGCAGTGATTTGTTGGCTGTGTTGGTGTTTGCATGCAGCCATCAGCATAAATGGTGCTTATGGAACTGTTTCCTCCCGTTTCAAATTGGGCTACAGCCAGTTTATTCAGTCTAAAGCTAAAAGTGGAACAAAGTTGATTTTTGGAAGTGCCATATAGGCAGGTGTGTTGAAGATTATGTGGTCTTGGGACTCTGAGCAGGTGGGTTTTTTCTTCTCCTCATCATTCTAAAGTTATTTATACCTGGCAGATGCAGTACAGTAAATTGAACAGTGTTTATGACTGAACTGTGCAGCAGAGCTTCTGGGAGTTGAACATTTACTTTATAATAAGCTGGCTGTGTTGTTTTATCATCAGGAAGATAATGGACTCCCCACCTCAGTGGATGAGTCTGCAGTGTCAGTCATAGCAGGAAATATATATATATATTTAATAAACATTTTGTACTGATTCAGTAATTTACTTGAAGCCACAGTTTGTTCTGTCTCAATTTCTGCTCTTTAATTAGAGATAGGTTAAAAAAATAAAGGAAGGTTGCAGTTTACCTGAACTATTTTCATGTGTAGGATTTGATTTTCACAAGCAGTCCATGTTTGTGTTAATCATTGGCTTACAGTTTAATGTCAGTGAAGAAAAAGTTAATCTGCCAATGAGGAGTGTGTTTAAAGCAAATCCTCTTGTCTTTATTGTGAATAATTCTTGCATGTACAATGCATGGCTTCTTGCCAAGCTCCCTGCCTCTTCTCTCAGCACCACTCTGTGGTGTTTTCACTTGATATTCTTTCTAGAAACCTGTTTTGCTTTACTGGAAGATCCCTGTATCACATCTTCTTCACCAAAACTGAAGTTCACTGTTTAACATTGGCATGAGGAAATGTGTGTGCTGTAGGCTGGTACTTGTTACAATATTACTCATGCTTTTTATAGTCTGAGAGGAGATAAGGGGTCTGGGCATCACGACTTCCTGACGACACTGGATTTACCTGGACACGAAGGTTTTGATTTGTCATACAGCAAATGCCTTTGCAAGATGAGGGCTTCATGTGTAACTACTCTGATTTCATAGAGGTAATGACACACAAAGGCAGATACAATTTAATTGAGTGCTGTCATTTCTAAAATCTTCAGATACAATTGGAAAATAGAACGAACTTGATTTGATTTTAGACAAATTTCTCTTTTTTCTGTATATGGAAAATTCAGTTTCACTCTGCCTTCTGAAACATCCTGTGGGATGGACACTGGCCTTGTGTGTGTCCTCAGTCTGTTGTTTCTCACTATATAATTCAAAAGTAAATATTTTCCTATGCATCCCAGCTGTCTTTGGCTTCAAAATTTGTACTACTCAAGCCTGTTGAGAGAGATGTCTGTAAACCTTCTGTTCTGAGTTTGCTTGTTCTTGAGACCCTCTTTTGCTTCTGCCAAAAGTTAACACAGAACTGTTTGCACAGGTGTCAGAAACAAATGAAGAAAAACTGGTTTGTTGATTCTCATAGTGAGTCTGAGTAAATACAATTGTTCCTTCTCTTCCCACCCTGCTCTGCCCAGTGTAAGTTTGTGCTGTGGGTGGGCACTGAGGTGTCCAGCTGTAGGGGGAAGTGGTTTGGTGGAAAATGACTGTGGGTGGCTTCAAAGATTCATCTGAGGGATTTTGCTATGCAGGAAACAATAAAGACAGAGCACTGAAAATGGACCATTTATATTTCAGCAATAGCAGAGAATGCATAGAACCACAGAATGGTTTGGGTTGGAAGAACCATAAAGATCATCTCATTCCACCCCCTGCCATGGGCAGGGACACCTTCCACAATCCCAGGTTGCCCAAAGCCCCATCCTCTCTGGCCTTGGACACTTCCACAGATGGTGGGTACCCTGTGCCAGGGCCTCACCCCCCTCACAGGGAAGAATTTTTCCCAATATCTGATCTAAACCTGTTCTCTGTCAGTGTGAAGCTGTTCCCCCTGTCCTCTCTCTCCATCCCTTGTAGACATTCTCTCTTCACCTTCCTTGTTGGCTCCTCCAGGTTCTGGAAGGCCACAATTAGGTCACCCCAAAGCTTCTCCAGGCTGAACAATCCCAACTCATCCAGCTTTTCCTCATAGCTGAGTTCTCCATCCCTATAATCAACTCGGTGACCTCCTCTGGGCTGCCTCCAGCAGGTCCATGTCCTTCCTGTTCTGGGGGAAGATACACTGGAAACAAATGCATTGTGATAGATCTGAAACAAAACAAATTCTCTGGAGAAACTTCTGTGGGTGAGTTGAAATACCTCCTGCTGCTGGGTGTGTGGTTCCACTGAAAAGCTTTAGCAGTGGCTGTGTTAATTTAGATACCTGGCAGTGCAAAACACAAACATAATAGTTAATGGTCTGTTGCTTGTGAACTCTTAACTGTGGTATTGACTGAGGGCTCAAAGCAGTAAAACTTCCAGACTGGATCCAGTTTAGCCAGGATGGAAATTATTCTGCCTTCCTCCAGTTTGGGTGCCCATAACCAGTTTGCCACTTAAAGACATGGAAAGTAGTATTTCTGTTAAAAATTGGAAATATGGGAAGGCAGACTTGCTGTATGGGATTGGGGCTAAAAAATAAACTTCTGCTCAGGCTGGAGCAGGCAGAGATAAATCCCTTGTTCGTGTACAGAACATCTTGTATAGATGAAGAGTGGGGGAACAAGTTGAGCTAATACCTAGAAGTATTTTCTTTCTTTGGGGTTGTGGTGATTGAGATTCAACATTATTTTTAAAATGTTGCAGTTACAGTATTATTTTGAAAAAGGTTTTTTCTTTTAGGGAGCTAATTTTTTACAATGTTACTAATCTGCATCAGACACCAATGAAGGCACAGTCTTGTTTGAGAAACTTTATCATCAAGGATCTGGCATGTAATTTAGTCTGCACCATCACAAACGGTCATCAAAACTGCAGTTGTTTTATTAAAAAAATAAGAAACAAAGCCAGCCAGCTCCCAACTTTCTTCTGCCTTGGTGTCCTTTCTTTAAAGGATTCTATTTCAAATAGTTGTGTGAGTGTGAAAGTAGTAGTTACAAATCAGAAAAATGGGGTGTTGTGCTTGGATTACGTTATTTGTCAAAAGTTTCCATTGAGGTTTGAGGAGAGATTCAAGCTGGAACTGCTTTTGCAGCTCCTGGTGCAAGTCTTGGCAGTGCTGAAGCAGCTGTGAAAATAGAATTGACTTAGTTCTAATTAAAAATTCATTAAATAAAAGGTAATCTTATAAGGGTTTTAGGTGCTGGAATATAGCCTGCACCTCCTGTACTGAAATAATGTGTAACCATGCTTGTAGCAGTGATGTTTTGTTCTTGTAATCTGCTTGCCTCTTAGGAATATCCCATATTTTTATTTTCCCTAAAACAACTCAATATGACTCTTTTCAGATGTACTCTTTGAACAGTGTTAAAAACAAATATCACCACGTTTGAGAATATTGGATTTTTTCTACAATAATTATCCTGGAACCAACTGTGAGGGAACTACTGAGTGGTATGGAACTAATTGGGTTGAGTTTTGTGTTGTTCTGTTTTCTTTCCCCAGGAGATCCATGTACAGTTTCCTCTCAGCTGGAGTTAGAAGAGGCCTTTAGGTTGTATGAACTAAACAAGGATTCAGAGCTTCTGATCCATGGTAGGTGAAATTTACTGAAATTTACTGCTGCTCATGTTTGTACCTGTGAATGAGTGGAATTCTCACCTTCCATTCCTGTGCCTTTCACACCCTTCTCCCCTCAGGCCTGTGGCCATCCTGTCAGGGCATGCTGGTGACCATTCACTGTGCTTTTACCTCTTCTTTATTAAATAAAGGGAGAAAAAGATATTTTACTGTTAGTTTATTCATGAAATCCAGCCTCTGTTTCTTTATTCATTCAGCCCAAGTGCCTTCAGACACTTGCTGGCAGTGAATGGTAGAAGGGATAAAGTAAATTTACTTATTTCTTTATTAGATTTATATATTAGCCTGAAGTTAATTGTGGATAAGTGCTTTAGAGCAGCATCTCTATTAGGAAAAAAATGAATGAGCTCCATTTGTGATGCCAGATTAATGAAAAATTTGTCTTTTCTAAAATAATTTACTTCAGTTTTAAACTTAATAATATCATGCCCCTGATAATTGTGTAGTTGTTCAATTTTTATTCTTCAGGGTTATGTGCCTATTTTGGCAGCTTCTCCAGAATATTTTTCTAGCTGTTTATAACTTTTTATCAGTAGAAGGTCAGTCTTGGTTTATCAGAGATTAGAGCAGAAAAGTCATCATTATGAAGTGTTGGTGTGTTACACTACAGTGTCTTAACAGTCTTCTTTTCTTAAAAAGATGCAAAACATCTAGTTTATCATCAGCCCATTTGAAAGGAAAATACAGCTTTCCAACTTCCAACAGAGAGTTTTAAAAAAGGGGAGGGATATAATCCATTTGCAGGTACATTTCACTGCTTCTGTGCATATTGAATTTTTCATGTGCCGTTTCTCTGTTAATTTTTGTGTTTGATAAGCTTCTGATTAAACTGGCACCAGGGCTGCCTGTCTACATTTATACTTTGCTCTGATGGTTACTGAGGCTGAAGAAAGAGTGAAAAAACCCCAAAAAACTTACATAGTCAACATCCTATGTAACTATTAGGGCATTATCATATAAAACATTTATAGTATTTGGAAATCTTGGCTAACTGTGAAGATTTGCCACATGAGAAACCAAAATAATTACTTTTTCCTAGTTACTGTCTTTAAGAAACAGCTTCATTTATTCTGCTTTTTGCATTTATTTCTCATGTGTGTCACTGCTATGCCAGCAAAAGGGGCTTGAGGTGGTTTGCAGCTCACCTGTTCTTAAAGAAGGTTTTGTTGAAGGTTGAAGGCCTTTCAGGAGTGTTATATTTAACCCAAAGATTTATTTTCTGTCTGAAGTGAAAGCTAATCAGAAGTTATTTTTTTTCTTGCAGTATTTCCCTGTGTCCCAGAGCGGCCTGGCATGCCCTGTCCAGGAGAAGATAGTAAGTAGGCATTTCAGCTAAGAAATACAGAAAATCAGTTCAGATTTCCTGTTTTAGAAGATTTTAATGTTCTTTGGTTTGGCATCCTGCACTTATGGATATTAATAATGCAAATCTGTAAAAATCAAATATTTAAAAGGAATAGGAAGTCTTGCTAAACTTAAATGTCACTTCTGAATCATTGTTAATAAGCATTTCACATTCCTGTTAACTGCCCATGTCACTCTGCTTTCCTTGCTTTTGCCTTTTCTATCATGACAGTTTTTGATCCTATTCCTGTTTTTTTGGGGAGTTGCCAGATTGCTGGCTGACAGTTGTGAGCAGAGGCTTGTAACCAGTGATAATGACTTGCCCTGTCACTATTTACAGATCTGTGGTTAATTCTTTTGAAATTGATGTTTAGGTGCTATCAGGATGATTCTCCAAAAACCTCTATTGTGTTACCTAATGTTCTAAACATTAAAGAGGTAATTTCCCCCCCAGTCTTAAAGTTTCATTAAAAAAAAATGTGTGTGTGTAATGCACACAAGTGTCTGTCAGTTTGCTGTCCAAAATCTCTGACCAATCCAATCTAAATGTCCATGTTTAAAAGTTAACTTGGGCAGAATGAGTAATGCTGGTTATCTGGAAAATGAGGTTGCAGACTGAATCAGAAAAAGATTTACAGCTCAGTGTAGTTTTCATATCTTAGTTTTCAGTTTTGGTTTCTGACATGCCTCAAGTAACGAAAAATAAAGTGATAGTCAAAAAAATGGAAAAGAAATTAATAGTGGCAGCTGTGGATTTAAAACACTGGAGGATTTGTCAAGGAATCTGATAAAGCAGGACATGCTCCCAATTCACCTTCCTTCCTCCTTTCCCTTCCCCACAGCTTCTCCCCAAGTTGAGCTGAGGTGTGTGTATACTTTGCACTCAAGTGCTTGTATTGTTTGGACAATTTGCCTTCTCGTGACTCACTGTTCCTTTTAACTTCAGAAAAATCAGAATTAACTTTGAGTTGATCAGGGTATTCCACTTCAAATTTTCTCCCAAACTTAAAAAAAAAAAAAAGAAAAATATACTTGGAACATTCCTCTGTAAAGTGCAGGAGGGAGACTTTACTCTGCAAGTTGCCTTACACAGACACCTCCAGGAGAAGATGCTGCAGTTCTGTGTTTGCATTTGTCTGGATATAATGCTGTGTTTTTCCTCTTAGAGTCCATTTATCGCCGAGGCGCCCGCCGGTGGCGAAAGCTCTATTGTGCAAATGGTCACACTTTCCAAGCCAAACGATTTAACAGGGTGAGACTCTTGTTGGGTACTTAAAGCCATGATACAGGGATGTCTTATTTTCATGATGATGATGCCACTGTCTTGAAAAGTTATCAGGTAGTTTTATTCTCGTTTTTGTTGTTTGTCTAGACACTTCTGGTAATCTTGTGTCTTCAGGAGATTTAAGTGATATTAAATCATCAGGAACTTGAAATAGAAAAAAAAACCAAAACAAATTGGTTACAATTCACTTTACATATACTCTGAAAGCATAATGTCAAAGCTTCTTAAAATCCAAAGCTTCTTAAAATCTTCCCAGAGGGCAAACTGGAATGTATTAGATGGCTAAAAGTAGATTTTCAGTTTTTCAGCTTCTGGGAGTAAAATGGTCTGAACTTGCTTATGATGCACAGACTTTTCTTTCATGACTTGTGAAGGAGAAAGCTGAGATGTTTCTCCAGGCATCCTGTTTCTGGTGCCATGTAATCGACTGGGAATAACAAACCGTTCAGAATGTTTTCAGGAAGCAAGGGTCAAATATAATTAGCTAAGGACCAAGAAGGCTCTGCTGTGTTTAAAAACAGCAACAGCAAAAACCAAACCCAAAATATTTGAGTAAGTCAGGTCCCTTGACAGCTTCAATAATCCTTCCTTCTCCTCTAAGCTTAGTGCACTGTGTGCTTAATGCTTGAGACCGTCTCCACTAAACTTCATCTTGGGCATCCTCATGTCTAACTTCAGCGCTTTTGTTGTTGTTTTTTGACTTCATCTGGGTTAAAGGCTGTCAAGGCACCACAGTTAAACCAGTTTCCACTCTTGCCTCCATAGGCACCCTGTTTTCATGGATCTTTGGAGTTGTTTTGTGAATGTCCTTCAGCGAGTGGTGCATTGTCTGGTTGTTTAAGGTGTTGAAGCTTCTGCTCTCCTGCCTTCCTCTGTAAGGACTCCCCTGCAGAGAAATGAGGAGATGAGCTTGGTTAATGCAAGTGTGGCTGGATAGTTTTATTCTTCAGCTTTGCTCTTTGATGAGTTTTGTTGGTTTCTGGTTGCAGAGAGCTCACTGTGCCATCTGCACTGACCGGATCTGGGGCCTGGGGCGCCAGGGCTACAAGTGCATCAACTGCAAACTCCTGGTCCACAAGAAGTGTCACAAGCTTGTCAATGTTGAATGTGGCCGACACACACTACAGCCAGTAAGTAAAACTGACCTGATGAATTGCCTCAAAAAAAGGCAGCAACCAACCAATCCAACAAATAACCCCCCCCATTATTTTATAGTGTTGGTTTTCAAACTGCGAATAATTGCATTAGTTGAAACATAATTTTTATGGTTACCATGACTTTTGCAAGAAGGTTTGGGATTCACCGAGCAAAATTGCAATTTATAGCAAGACAGGAGTCTAATCTGCACATCTGACATTATTTTCCTTGTCACATATAAGCACATTTATCCCATCCTTCACAGGGATGTTGCACAGCAGGTATATATGTACACACTATTTTACATCTTCAAAATGGATAGGAGGAGTAAATTCTCTAAATGTCTGATATTGGATTATTTCCCATTTACAGCAAAGGAATATGAAGAGCAGAAATTTTTACTTTTCTCCCAAGAAATTCAATCATCTTCAGTTCTTGAGTTCCAAGTAAAGCTGAGATTATTACTGCTCCTGGTTTAATAAATCAGGCAGCTTCAAGTATTTTTTTTGGGGAATTCTTTTGACTAATATATATACTGCTGAAGGACTTGAGTTTTTCTGTCTCACTTCTCATCTGCTGTATTTCTTTCTCTGTTGTACCAAGTTGTCACTTCTGCAGCTTCTGGAAACGTGACATAACTTCCAGAAGATAAGGAAAATAAAGAATGCAGTTGTTTATTTCATTGTATATGTTTTAGTAACTATGTTGACTAATCAAGTTAAAAAGTAGCTAGATTATATTCCTCAGGGATCATTCATTTCATCCATTGTCTCTAAAATAATGTGTCTGACACTTGGACAGTCTATTGAAAAAATACTGTCTGTGTTTGCAGGAACCAATAATGCCTATGGATCCATCATCAGTGCATTCTGATAATGTAGAAACAGGTAAGATCAATACCTTTTTTCTTTAAATTACTATAAGTTGCTGAAAAGTGAGCTTTGAAGTAAAATTATTTTAAAAACCCTTCTTTACTTTTTCATAGAATAAGAAAAGTAAGGCAGCTTCTTAATGCTACGGGAGATATAAATATTAAAATTCCAGTTTGCCACATCTTACCAGCTTCAGAAACTTGGCTAAGCAAAGAATTTATGCTGTCAGTTACATTTAGTAAGCTCAGTACTTCAATGCCGTGATCAAGCAAAAAACCCCAAAACCAAACCCTTGACAGCATTAGCAGAGTTTCTGCTGGAGTGGTGGCCAAACATATTTATTTTTGTGGTAATCAGAGTGATGGTCCTAATGCAAACCTATCAGTTTTGAACACTTGCAATAGAAGGATTAAAAGTGTGTTTCTCTGATTGTGGAAATTTTAAGGCAGAAGAAAATCCTGTTGTGTTGCATCAGCCTAATAAATTTTTCTTGCCTCTCCAGTGATACCATACAATCCCTCGAGTCATGAGAGCCTGGACCACGTTGGTGAAGAAAAAGAGGTGAAATATCTTATCCAAGCTAACTCTGTACATAGAATCTGAAGTTGGAAGGAACCCATGAGGATCTTCAGAGATCTTAAAAGCCTGTGTGTCTCAGTTTCAAGATTTTAGTAGTTTACTTTGCCACAAACTGAAAATTAGCACAGAGGGCACACTTGGGTTGCTCCTGAGATGTGTGCATGTGTGGCTTTCATGCTGCTTTATTTTGAACCTTGACTTGAGATGTGCTTTGATTTAGAAAGTGTTCCAAATTCTCCCAGTTTGGTTTGTTTCTTATCTGCCAAGTCTTCTGTGCCTCCTTTGTTTCCCAACACATTCCTTTCCAGGACAGCACAGTCTTAAGATAACAAGTGTTAATTGAATTCCTGGTTTATATTAATTTTGAAACGTTGTTTGAAATGCTGACTTCTGCAGTTGCTGACACTGGCAAAGGCTGCTTCCTCATTTCACTGCACCTTTATCCACAGGCAATGAGCATTAGGGAAAGTGGCAAAGCTTCCTCCAGCCTGGGCCTGCAGGATTTTGATTTGCTGCGGGTCATTGGAAGGGGCAGCTATGCCAAAGTGCTGCTGGTTCGGCTGAAGAAAACCGAGCGCATTTACGCCATGAAGGTGGTGAAGAAAGAGCTCGTCAACGATGATGAGGTGGGCAAGGTGTTCTCAGGGAGTTGGGCAGCTCTTCCAGACAGCTCCAGTGTCCCCCATGAGGTGGCAGCCAGGTCTGGGCTGCAGCACTCACTGAGAATTCTGCGTGTGGTTTCTTGTACTGCTCTGTAGGAGGTTCACAAGGCAGGTGGCCAGGTGGAGTCTGATTTTCACATGTTCAAGTCTGGCGTTTTGTCACAAAGAAATCTCACCATGCTAATTGCTTGTTAAATCAGACCCTCATCTTAACAATTTTTGCACAGTGATTAGTGAAAACCTGTCAGAAATTGCACTCTTAAACTGCTAAAAACCTCTTGTTACTGAGGATTTCCTTGGGTTTCTCTAGGCTACTCTGAAAACACTGGAGTGACTGTGGATTACTGTCCCAAGAGCTTTTGCATTTATTTCTCAGTCTGCAGTTGATTCCTTCTGCATTTCTTGGTGCTACTTTACATTTCCCTGCACCAGTTTATCTTTTATAGATCAGTGTGTTTTCATTCCCAAGGTGATTACACAGTGATACTAAGAATAGAGGACATTCAGGAGATAAAAAATTTGCTGTCAGCTATTGCTTCAAATTTCAGAACTATAGAATATTTAATTTCTTGGAAGTAAATCAAGGACAACAAAGCCCTTGAATGTCTTTCTGCTAATTGTCATTAATACTTGACCTAAGAAATGCAGCAATCCTTTTCTGAATGTCACTTTTCTTCAAAAAATAGGATATTGATTGGGTTCAGACAGAGAAGCACGTCTTTGAACAGGCCTCAAATCATCCCTTTCTGGTCGGACTGCACTCTTGCTTCCAGACAGAAAGCAGGTAAAGGTCATAAATTAATAATAAAATAGTCTTATTGAAAACATTTCATCCTATCAGGCACCTCAAAGGCCTGAATTTAAAGGATAAAGTGTTAAGTAGCAAAGTCAATGTTTTGTAAATCTTCATAGGATTTTGTCATCCAAATGCCTTGTGCATCTAAGGTTTTCAGATGGGGAAAATGCAGAAGAATGTAAAGTTTTGGTAGATGTGGTGGGAAGGATTCTGGACAGGAAGAGAAGTGCAGCTAGTAGGAAAAAAGCACTGAGAATATATGATAGAAGAGAATGTAGAATGGAAGGGAAAAAAAACTCAGGGAGATGAAAATCAGAAGTACAAAAACTGAGGAATAATTGTCTCAAACTTGCCTGGATTGTTTGAAGATGAATCTGTGAGCAAGACTCAGGAAACAGAATCTGAGTTTTCAAAAGGAAAACTGAGGAATAGAGATGAAAATTATTATTTTTCTATTCTATACAGTAATACCTTTAAGTACATATAAAATCCAGTAATTGTATATTTAAATAGTATCCCTGCTGTTTCTAATGGAGGGAAGTGAGAAGAAAGAGTATTTGTAGTACACTTATGGTACTAACCACAAACAAAGGGGACTGAAGGGCTCAGGAAGGAAAACTAGATTTTTAGTTTTTTTAATGGTTTGTACATAGAAACTGATGTGGCTCTATACAGTCACGTGTAGTAATGATAAGCAGTGCGTGTAATGGATGAGGAATGTGGGAAGGATCACTTACATTCCTTAGCAATGAAGGAATTATCTAGAGAAACTTTGTATACTTGATTTTTAACTTTGGCAATTTATTCAGTGGAGGGGAAAATGGTAACACCAGCCATGGTGTCAGAGATGGGAGGAGTGGAATGGACATTGTTCTGTAACAGACCTGTAACATCTCACACCTCTTTCAGCAATGCACTCAGTCATTTGTAACAATCCTGTGTGTTCCAGGTTATTCTTTGTTATAGAGTATGTCAATGGAGGAGATCTGATGTTCCATATGCAGAGGCAGAGGAAGCTGCCAGAGGAACATGCCAGGTGTGTCTCATTCCAGATTTCTTGCATCAAAACAGTGGCTTTCTGACACAGTGCAGCAGTGCAGAGATTATGAGGGATGAGCCAGCAAATCCTCTCCAGATGTTAAGGATTTGAGAAATGTGAAACTGCATCCTCCTTTTGCTGCTACAAGCCACCGTGTTTTTGTTTCCAGAAGGAACTGTAATAGGAAGCACGTAGATGTTGTTTGCATTGGCATTGCTCTGTATGACTTCAGTCTGCTGTTTTTTTCTAGAAAAACAGTTTTGTGGTATTTTTTTTTAATGTCTAATGATATCAATGTGTTTCTCGTACAACAACCACTACCAGCTGTCCAGGCAAATGCTGAGTTCTTGGTGCATATGCTTAATCTCAGATGGTGAGATAAAAGGGATGATTGCAGGAGACATTGCTATTAACTAAAAACAATTTTTGAAGTGCATAGAAACATTTGTGTGATTATAAGCAATTTGCCATTTCTCTGTACAAAAGAATAAGAATACTTGGGATTATGTATAGAAAATACCATATTACCAAGACTGTGCTATTGTGCTTTGGGTTTTGATTACTTGAGTAATCAGTATTTCTCTCTACACTAGGTTTTATTCTGCTGAAATCAGTCTAGCGTTGAACTATTTGCATGAGCGAGGGATAATCTACAGGGATTTAAAACTGGATAATGTGCTTCTAGATTCTGAAGGGCATATTAAACTCACAGATTATGGCATGTGCAAGGTAAGATCTAGTTTCTTGCTAACCAGGAAAATCAGCAATTAAGAAATGGTTATAAGTTAAAAGATGCAGAGACTTTAACAAGTGAAATTTCAAGGTCTCTCTTTGTACACAGTGGACACAGGCTGTGTATTCATTTCACTTCCACATGTGGAGAAAAGGCAAATGCCAGAGTGCACAGATTGCACTTACATGTACCATCTATGTTTTCATAAAGCTGCTGGATCAACTTGTCTGGGAGGGGTTGGCTGAAATACTCTGGATAAGGTGATTTCAAAAGAGGTTGAAATTATCACTTGCTCCTATTTGGATTCTGTGGCACTGCCCATTTCCTCTGGGAAAACTTGTGTCACTACAACGACACTGGAGCGTGGCTCTGAGTTTGCCATGGAATTGCCAGAACTCTGGTTATTCAAGACTTAATTAATTCAAAGTGAAGCTCTTAGCAGAGGAATGTGGGATCTTCAGTTAACTGTAAAGTATTTTCTTCTCATCTTTTCCTAAAGGAGGGTCTGAGGCCCGGTGACACAACCAGCACGTTCTGTGGGACTCCAAACTATATTGCACCTGAAATTCTCCGGGGAGAGGATTATGGTAAATGGAATTTCTTGTTGCTACTTTATAACTTTCACCTTGTCTCTTCTTATTGGAGTTGTTTAAGCAGTAGAAAGTAAAAAAGCAGTCTTAATTCAACATCCTGTCTGAAAAACTAAATAAAGCCTTCAAAGGAAGAGCAGAAAACATCAAACAAAGCAAATGAGCTATTCTGTATTGCACATTTTAATTTCTTTTGTACAGTCTTGAAGAATAGCTTGAGTATTCCAAATTTATTACTGTTTATAAATACTTTAGATACTGCTAATGATATACTTGCAGTCTGGAATTGTTTGGTTTTGGAGCTTTACATTTGGCAGCAGTGATAGATTAGATACAAATTCATTGCAAAAGGCCTAGATAGTAGGTGTCCCTTTACATACTTTTTTTAATCTACCATCTTATTTCAATCAAATGGCTCTTTCATACTGGCTTCAGATACTCCTGCTTATCACAACCTTCCTAGGCCAGCCAGACTGTATCAGCCCCAGCCTGGCTACTGGGATTTCCTTTAGCAGTGAATAGTAGGGGAGATATGCTTTGCTCCAAGAATGACTGACTTGCTGTTATTAAGACTCACACAGTTCTTCCTTGGCCTTATCTCCCACCCTGGATAATGCACTGTTGGTTAGTAATGACTAGGCTTAAATACTATCTAAACCTTAGTTAAGGGCTTAACACCAACCTTTAACCTCTTTGCATTTCCTGTGTACAGCATCTCCTCCTGTTGTACATAATGATTCACGTAATGTCTGCTACAGTCGTTATCTCTCCTTTATTCAGCTAATTGGAAAGACTGGCAATACTTACATTTCTGAATTTGTTCTTCTCTGTTTCTAGCCCCAGAGGTGTTGGTATTTTGGTTGTGAAATGTCTCCAGTGGTGTTTTCTCTCTTGAATTCCAGGCTTCAGCGTGGACTGGTGGGCCCTTGGTGTGCTGATGTTTGAGATGATGGCGGGCCGGTCGCCCTTCGACATCGTCGGGAGCTCTGACAACCCTGATCAGAACACAGAGGATTATCTCTTCCAAGGTGAGTGCCATGAGTGTTCCTACACTTCAGTGCTTTGCTCCTACCTAACCTTTAAACTAACTTCAAAGCTGCAAAGGCTGATAGGCACCTTGTTTTCTTGCAGTAATTTTGGAAAAACAGATCCGAATTCCCCGATCCCTCTCTGTGAAAGCAGCAGGTGTTCTAAAGAGTTTCCTTAACAAGGTAAGAGCTGATGTACTTTATCTGCTGTACACAGAAACAGGGTAGAAAAGGTGAGAGCCTAAAGCAGAATTTCAGTGGGACTGGGAGCCCTGTTCTGGATACTTCTCTTGAAATCTGTTGCTACTGGTTCTCAGGCTGGGATTATGAGTAAATTCCAAAGTGAAAGGCATAGAAATGCTCCAACTGATTTCTTTTACCTGGAGAATTGAACAAACTTAGGAGATTTAGTTTGGTTCTGAGAGAAGCAGCTTAGCAAATCATTTGGACAGCTTCTGATGACTTCCTGGAGGGAGATGCAGAGGCAGGATGTTGCTGGGGCCTCTAGCCTGGGAGGCAGAAGGTGCACTTGTGGTAGTGGATGATGAGTCCAAGCATCTGCTGGGTTTTGGTGGGTGTTATGTGAGAGGGAAGAAAGTGATACAGGAGAAATCCGAGTTGGTTAAATTGTTCTACACCATTCACTGCACACTGTTACAGCTCCCTGGTAGTGTGTGCATGTTTGTACCTGGAAATGGAATTGTCTTGTGAAAATAAGCTGCTTTCCACAGTATTTACCAGGAACTGCAGTTACTGCCCCAGTGTGATTTCCTGGCATAATCTGCTCAGGGAGGAGCAAGGGCAGGTGGGGGGAAAGAATCAAATTCATTAGTAATCTAACCAAGCCTGCTCTGAAACCTATGGAATGTTTAACAGGTCTGAATGAAAATGAAGAAAAGCAGCATAGTCATTTATATAAAATTCAGTTAAGGGCTTCTATATATTCCTGCCTATCTCAGAGGGTAAATTGGAGCAGTTTCCAAAATAAATTATGCTAATTTAGTTCTTCAGTGTTCCTTGTAACTCTGGTGTTCCATTTCTCACGGGATTTGTAACATTCATTTGATGCATGTGTAGGCTGTGGCATCCATTTAGAAATATTTTCTGCCTTGCACAGGATCCAAAGGAACGCTTGGGCTGCCATCCTCAGACAGGGTTTGCAGATATCCAGGGACATCCCTTCTTCCGCAACGTTGATTGGGACCTGGTATGTGAATGCCCCCTGCCTTGGCTGAGTTTCTTTGCATACAGTGTCAAAGTTGTTCTGAGCTTGACAAAGTTGTTTTGAGCCCAAGAGAGGACCTTGAGCTCAAAAACATTAAGCTCTTAATTTATGTTGTACCAGAATTACAATGCACAATCCTTTTTCCCTTTTACACACAGTAAGTGCAGTAGATTATTAGAATGATTGTAGAAAGTATAAAAAATAAACTTAATAGTAATTTCCAGCCTTGTTTAAAAATAATTCAAAAGGTTGTAACTCATTCTCAGTGTGACTAAGTGCATTTATTCCTAGATGGAGCAAAAGCAAGTGGTGCCTCCATTTAAACCAAATATATCTGGAGAATTTGGTCTGGATAACTTTGATTCCCAATTCACCAATGAACCTGTGCAGCTCACTCCAGATGATGAGTAAGTACTGTAGAATTTGAGAAGTTCAGAGAAGAGAAGATGCTTTGTTTTTACTTGTTTGGGTGTTTTATATTGTTAGTAGTCAGGTGAGATTATACTGACTGAAAAGTTTTTATAAAATGCATGATAACCTGCTTGATTTTGGTAGGGGATTTGTAGTTCCTTACTCATGAGAGGCCCTGATTTGGGATGAGGAAGGAAGGACCTTTTCAGTTTGATTGAGCTGCTGCTGTTCACATTTTAGGAATTTTTATAGGGTTTTATATAAGATTCACATAGTATGTAAATATAAACAGTGTATATTAAATGTTACCTGTGCACCTTAATCAGGTCTGAAATCCAACCTCCCTCTTCATCCCTTTCTAAATGCAGACTGTACAAAAATAAAGTTTAGAAAAGTTGCTGATGCAGGTGCAGTATCTATCACATCCTAATGTTTTCAGGTCCTTACAAAACTGACTGTCTAGGGCAAGTTTTGAAACTGCAGACCTTGCAGACTGTTTTGTGGGAGAGTGAGTGAAGCCCAGTCACTGCTTTTGAGGGGTTTTGTGTTTTGGTACTATTATTGGGGTTAAAAAAAACAGTGGTAACTGTAAAGGTAGAGAGGGACAAAAGAGGAAAGGGAAATTTTCTCAATTGCAGTCCAATGAACAGGTTTAAATTTTAAGCCAAACTATCAGTTAATGTTATCTTTTTAATTTTGCTCAACTAATGACTGTTTTTTAATCCTAATAGTGATATTGTGAAGAAGATTGACCAGTCTGAATTTGAAGGCTTTGAATACATAAATCCTCTTTTGATGTCAGCTGAGGAATGTGTCTGAATTCTCCATTTCTGAACTGTGCCAATTGTTTACTCCATTTGTTTCTGCATGGATAAACATCTCTCCATTTGGATGCACTTGCATAAAATGAGTAACTCAACATCCTGCCCTTGGCACCTAGTGTGAATTTTCCTTTTGTATTGATCATTGTCCGGGACAGTTGTTACACTGAACCTTCAGCTGCCAGGTTTAAAATGTTAGAACTTTCTAACAATTTTGCCAAATATGAATTTTAATTCAGGAGTTGGTCTCTGGGGCTCCTGACTGAACAAAGGGTCTGGCTGTATAGTTTGCCAGTACAGTGTTCTGAGCAAGGAAGGGCTTTCAGTGCTTAATGAACACAAATTGCATCAGGTGATGTAATAAATTATCCTTCAAGGATTTCAGATTTTTCAGCAAGGTGAGTAAGAATTTATCACTTCTGTAGCTCCAGATCTCTTCTCTCTGGACATCTGATTTCCCTGTTCTAGACATAGAAATTAGAGCTTTGTTCATGCCCTTCAGACTGAAATGACAGCAAGGAGAGCAGATATTTACACTGAATAGGTCAAGACTGGCTTCTTTCATGGAGAATATTGATCCTACCCTGAAGGAGGCTATTAACACCATATCAGAATTCGTAGGCTTTGCTCCAACACTCACACTAGGAATTGTGCACTGATACAAAGAGTGCCTTTCTAGCCTGGCCCTTTCAGCAAGGGTTGGACATGGCCTCAAGTGTCAGTTTAATTAAAGAGTTGAGAAGTTAAAATCTGTACAGCATAATTCAGCAGTAATGGGCAGCTAATACTGAACCTCATACTATTTATTGCTTTTATACTTGCTGTCTTAACTGCATCAGAACTGCACACGGTACAGCCTGGAAAGGGCATCTGTTCCTTCTTTGTCTTACTGCCACACTGCTGGGAGTGAGTTCCATTTTGCCAGTGGAAAAAGCATCTCTAGAATAAAATAGGTGCTGTCCACAATGAGTCCCTTAACTTCTGCCCTTAGAGATGGTGATCTGTACTCACAATCAAACCTGAAATGTTGGTAGCAGGCTCAAGGAAAGCAATTGAAAGAATGGGTCAAACTAGGACTAAGAGGTGTGTTTCTTACATTTCATGTTAGTAAGCAGTGTAATATACAGCACAGATAATTCTTATTTTTAATGCTAAAGCAATAGTTATGAATGTGTTGGGCTGAAGAAATGCCAAATGTACCACTTTTTTTAATTATTATTTTGGGGAAAAGGGATTAAGAGACACTGAGGAAAGGAATCTGTGTTATGTAAGAGCTGTAAGAGAAGCTAAGCATCACTTAGCAGATCTAACAATCTATAAGCACAAGTTGGCAAACATTACCTGAAGCTTTTAGTAGACTTCTGCTTGGCCAGTCAGTGTCATTCCGTGAAAATCCTTGTATGACAACAATAATTTCATAGCACAAGTTTTCTGGTGTATGTCTGTTCACTTCCATGTCAGCTGTAAGCAGAGAGATTGCACAAATCCACATTGGTGTCATGGTATGAGATTTAGTTCATGTTTTTCTTTGCAATGTGAATAGGAAACTCTTTAGTATTGGACTGAGTTTTCAGAACTGGGAGGTGATTTGAGGGGCTTCAGTTTCAGGGAAGTGTTGAACCTCCTCACTGTTAAAAATCAGGTTTCCTTGAATTCAAGATGCATCTTTTCAAATGTAAAATGTCAGAGTGAACCTTCCTTTAAAGAGCAGCTAATGGGGTCAAGTGAACTGCTCTACGTGCAGTTTTAGAATGGTGATTGTTTAGCCTCTGACTCCTGCACCCACATCAGTTTAGACACCAGGGCATAACTGATATTAAACCTGGGAATCATTTAAAACAAACAAGAAAAGCCTTGTCTCTACAGTGGCATATTTTCCTACAAAGTATTAAGGGAAATGGCTTTATGTAAGGAAGGATGTTTCTGCTATTCATCACAGAAGAGTAAAGCAAAAAAATTTTTTTTTAATAATGTCACAGAAAAAATACTTTTTTTATTTACATATCTAACCATTAGGAATGTTGCAAAGTGACAAATATCTTTAATTACTGTAAATCCATTTTTAAACTTTAATTTTCTCCAAAGTGCCATGATATTAACTGTTATTTTTCATTTTTTAGCATACAGCAACTGTCATAAATACTCGGAAGGGACATTGGGTGTAAACAGTCCAGTGCAGTGGGTTTTGTTTTTTGGATAACATGTCTGCATCAGAAGCATGATGTATTTATGTGGAGTAACCTTCTTTTTGTACATGAGTTGGATTCCTATGGGTGCTCTGCTAGTTAATATTGTCACTACTATTTTCCTGTTTCATATGGAATATGGTCTTGAGCGTTGTTGTGTAATCATTCCCTTTATTTGTGCACACTTTTTACTTTAAATAAAACATTTATATTAGACCTCTGTGTTGGAAAATCTCAGTGAAATACTGTGAAATGCTGGTCTTTTCTTGGGATCATCATCTGACCCTTTTAAATCATCCATATCCTGTGGGAGCCTTGTTCTAATCTTTTCATTTCTTGTAGAAAATTGCACTGGGACAGGCCACAGCAACCCAAGAAATACCTTTCTCACCCTGCATTTACCAAATGTGTCTGAGAATGCAGGTTCTGTTCCAGCATCATTCCCCAGCCTCATGCTCATCTTGTCCTTTGGAAAAATACCATCCTTGTAGGTTCTGTCTTTCCTTCCAACACCAGTGATGAGACAAAAGCAGTGAGGCATCAATCCTTTGCGCAGAGACAGAAATCTGAAAGGAAAATACAAACTGCTCCTTTAGCCTGCTCATCCAAGGGCCTCTTTCAGCTGGAACTCGTACAACGTCATCTCAGCTGCCAGAGCTGGGATTTGGAGTTCAGAGCAACGCTCTCGTCTGCTGCACTTACTTCTGCATGATTTATTTCTTTGTTTCTTCAACTCCTCCCCTGCATTCTCAGATTTCTGACACGGAGGGCGATGGCACTTAGCTCATACCCTGCCACGGATGCGGCAGTTTAATTTCTGTATTTCAGTATCTTTTAAAAGAGATTTTTGTCTTGCCCGTGAGCACGGGTGTGCGTCGGCAATCCTGGCGGGCGCTGCAGATGGCTGCATATCTTACATGCTTAACCTCCCCCCACGCACACTCCCTGATTCTGTTCAGTTGGGTGCCCAGCTGCTCTCGCCTCAGTCTGAGCAATTGTTTATGCTGAGGCACTCTATGAAGGAAGCTAATAGATTGGATAATCTATATATACACTTGGTAAGTGCTAAGCAAGCGTCCTCACTCCAGCATGGATGGTGTAAGGCGTTGAAGCAACAGAGGAATCTGGAACTAGCCACAGAATAATGGTGTTTTCCTGGGAACAGAGAAGGTAGGGATTGGAGCCCCTTTGAGACAGAGCAGATTTTACCATATTTCGCATTTTTTTATGGAGTTCCCCCATGGGTTTAATTTTTTTTTTTTTCTGCTTATAATAAAGGGATCTGCATACTTAAAAGGTGGACTCCTGCCATTTAATCACCAATAACTGAAGGCAGAGCACCATCTATGTCCCAGGTCTGTGCAGCTTTTGTGGGAGGTGGCTTTTTCAGGCATAAATAGAACCAGGAATCTCTTGTGTCCATATTTGACTTCTAAGGATGAGTAAAGTCTCTGGGCTTATACCCCTCTTAAACCAGAGGAATAGTTCAAGTCCTTCAGGAGCTGAAGCATATTGTGCACTGTCCCCACTGTGACTTCTCCTGCAGGATGTGGTGTCTGCCAAAATCTATTAACTTTTTGTGCTTAAAATACAACCTGTAACAGGGTATCTGTTTTACAAGAGTGAAACCTCCTGTGACAGATTAGCTAACAGTCTGAACTGTTACAACTTACTATTAAACATGACTACCACAGTGATTTTTTTTCTTTAAAAAGCACAGTATAATCTCATCAGAGAAGAAAATGCACTGTCTTTGTTCACAGTTAAATTGTGCTCTCCAGGGCACAGTTCATAGTTAAATTGTGTGTCTTCAGGGACTGTGTATCAGGGAAGTTTGGGAGCTTCCCCAGAGCCTCAGCACTTCTTGAAAATTCAGACACTTTATTAATCAAAGCAAGATTCCTCCTGTGCTATTAGTGCATTTTATTACCACTTGCAAAGGTCTGTAATTCAGGTTTTAGTTGTGCAGTGTCTTCAGAACAGCTTTTCACAGTCCACATTAGAAATTGTAGGCAGAGCTAACACCTTTTTTTAGACAACCCTCTACCTACAAACTTTGTCTTCCATTGCCTGATTGTTGTAGCTCTATAGCAACACTATCATTACAGCACAATAGTTACCAGAATTTGTTACCTGAAATGGAACATTTCTGCAGCAGAACCTGAAAGAAAACCCCCAATACATTAAACAATGCCACTGAATCCTAAGCTTCCATAACATCAGGAGCTCTAATAAAAGATGGAATATCTACCTACATATGTTGCCTTCCTCACAGACATTGATCAGTCCAGCTCTGATGTTAGATGTTACATTTTCTTCAGTAAATTCAAAAGGGATTATCACAGAGTGCATTTCACTGATTGGTATTTGAAGAGATTCTTTTTTTTTCTTTTTAATCAGGTCCTAACATCCGAGAGGGTGAAGCAGACAGGAATGTCTAGAATGTCTAGACAATTCCCTCATAAATCCATATCTTTCAGAATCAGTGCCAAAAGCTGGTGGATTCAGAAATCTTGTTTAATTCTGCCATATTGCTGTGGCTTCTAAGCAGACCTTACATCTGCTTAATAAATAAGTACTGGCTGTTAGTATTCTTTGCAAAAATGTTTGTTCTTCTATAAAACCCTGGCGGCTGGGGTTGGAAGAGCCTTTAAACATCACTGAGATCCAAAGATACTGTAGACACTGTTGCAGACACCGCAACTGATGCTGTGGTTTAAGTGCGAGTTAAGAGGCGACCGGTGAAGCAGCTTCGCAGTGATGCTCAAGGGCCTCTCCATCAGCGAGCCCTGGCAGCCGAGAGGAAACCTGAGCATATCAAAGGTGCGAAGTCAAGGATTAAAGAGCACCAAACGCCTCTCAGCTGATCAGCAGCGTTGCAGGTTCTGTGGCTGTGCCATAATCCTCCTGGAACGGCATTAGGGAACAGCGCGGAAGGGATCTCTCCGGCCGCGGGCAGCGCTGGCCGGTGCTAAGCGGTGCCTGGTGGTTGTACAACTGTCCCATTTTTCATGTGCTGTGCTTTTGTACTCGCATCAAAATATGTAACTGTGTGGGATGAAAGGAAACGGCAAATTGGATTGCGCCGTAATCCCAGCTGAAGCGCTGTCTTCACAAAGATGTAAACTGAAAAGCTTTGGGCTTCTTGCAGGCAGAAGAAACTTGTAATACATGAACGAGTTTGTACAGCGACTAAGCTGCCCCTGAAGAGCATCTTCCCCGCCTCTCAGTTGTTTGATCATTTCGCTTCCCAAAACATCTGCGCTTCAGCATCTCCAGCGAGCCCGTGGCTGGAGGGAGCGGTCTGTGACACTGCTTCGGGGACAGGCACCATCACACTGACCCGCCTTCCCCACCTTCCCCGTCCCCAGCAGTGGGGTGCCACAGCACAGCCCACCCTTATGGGGACCCTCGCTGGGGGACAGTCACTGTGAGACAGTCACTGTGACAGTCACTGCCGAGGGACGCTCTTTGAGGGACTGAAGGATTCTCTCTGAGGGACCGTCTTTGAGAGACATTTTTTGACGGATAGTCACTGAGGGACCACCTTTGAGGGAGCCTCGCTGCGGGACATTCACTGAGGGACAGTCAGGGAGAGCCAGCCCCCCGCTGGCGGCCTCTGCCCGCCGCCGCCGTCGCGCCTCAGGGGAGCGACACGCCCGACAGCTCCCCGACAGCGCCTGGCCCTCCTCCCGCCTGGCTCTTCCCCTTCTGCCATGGCCGCTCTCCCTCCCCCCGGCCCCAGCTGCCGCTCCGTCCCCGTCCCTCAGCAGGCCCCCTCTCGCCCGCTGACGGGGGAACGGCGGCAGGGC
>JANPWX010000443.1:634144-698715 GCA_024734555.1 Trochalopteron elliotii | reverse complement strand
GGGGGGGGGCCGGTGCCCGGCCCGCGGCTCGGCGGAGCGCCCGTCCTTTCGGGCGTGCACGCCGGGAGAGCCGCTCCGGACCACCCCCTCCCCCGCCGGTATCGCCCATCGGTTGGGGGCTTGTCCCGGTGTTCCGCGAGTTATTGGGAAACGCACCGTGCCTCTGGCTGGGAATCTCAGAATGATTTGGGTTGGAGGGTGCCTTAAAGCTCATCTCCTTCCAACCCCCCTGCCATGGGCAGGAACACCTTCCACTATCCCAGGTTGCTCAAAGCCCCGTCCAGTCTGGCCTTGGACACTTCCAGGCATGGGGCAGCCACAGCTTCTCCGGTCAACCTGTGCCAGTAGCTCACTGCTATCACAGAGAATATTTTTTTTCCTTTTATCAAATCAAAACCTTCCCTCTCTCAGTTTAAAGCTATTCCCTCTTGTCCTATTACTCCATGCCCTTGTCAAAACTCCCTCTCCAGCTCTCTTGAAGCCCCTTTAGGTACAGAGCAAACTCTGGGATTGCTTGTGATCGACCTCTCTCTCTTTCACAGGTTATCAGGAAGGACTGGCAGAAGTCTGTGCTAGCACACGGCATGAATTCAGCCCATGGCCTGGATCTCACCTCTATTACTAATAACTTGGGCTGGGAAAATTCTGACACACACCAGTGACATCTGGGCGAAAGGTGACTCTCTAGGGACGTTTTGCTTTTGCCGTCGATCTGGATCAGCCTTTAATTTCAGGATTTATTTGTGAGCTGCCGTAGTAGCTGTCACGGTGGTGGTGAAATCATAAAGCTAGCAGCACAGTAAAGCAAGCTCTTAAGATTGTGTTTGATCTCTGGGAGCTGAAAGTGCTGAATAAAATTTTCACACAACTTAAACTACGTTTTGGATCAGTTGCGTTAAGATTGACGTTCTTCTAACTGAGCCCGTTTTCTATTTTAATATTTAAATAGAGACTTATTTGAAAAGACAGTATATTTTTTAAAGGAAAAAAATGATTGAGGATGAACACGCATCATCGCATTGTTTTTTACTAAATTGCTGGACAAGACTGCTGTGTAAAATAGTGGATAGTGTATGAAGAAAACATTTTGTATACATATTGCATTGGGGTTTTTATATTATAAAATTGAACAAATAACTAAGGAAATAGTTATTAGTAATTTTTCTCCATTAGTAATTAATAATTTTATGATATTACATGCAAAATGGGTTACAGTTTTTACTGTAGGATCCTGAAGAAGTAATGTTTTACTGAAAGGTGCATGCAGCTTGGTGTACCTGAGGTAATCCAAGATCACATTAAACTATATTTTTTATGAAAAAACAAGAAAATGCACATTCAGGACTGACTTAATCAAAGCTGTAGTGTTTAGCAATGGAAAGCCCACAGATAAACTTCCCTCTAGGTCTGGTTTCAGACCAGAAAAGGAGCAGGATCCAAGAGGATGGGAGTCCTCCACTGAAAAAAGCAATGACAGAAATGCATGTAAATAACAAAGTACAGGTCGTAATAAATAAATTGCCAACAATAAAGAAGGAAAACGTGGATGACTATGATGAAACTCCAGTGGAGGCAGGTGAAGAAACTGTCAAGCCAAACAGTGCTTCACTATCTGAGCCTTTGAGTTTAAATCCAGGTTTGAAACATACGTTGGCACAGTTCCACCTAAGCAGCCAGAGTTCGTTGGGTGGACCTGCAGCTTTTTCAGCTCGGTATTCCCAGGAAAGTATGTCACCCACTGTCTTCCTGCCTCTCCCATCTCCACAAATCCTCTCTGGTCCGCTGCTCATCCCTCCAGACAGCTCCACAGAACTCACCCAGACCCTGCTGGAGGGGGAATCCATCTCTTGTTTCAAAGTCGGAGGAGAAAAAAGACTTTGCCTGCCTCAAGTGTTGAATTCGGTTCTCCGAGACTTTTCCTTGCAGCAGATCAACACGGTGTGTGATGAGCTCTACATCTACTGCTCGAGGTGCACTTCTGACCAGCTTCACATCCTGAAGGTTTTGGGAATTCTTCCGTTCAACGCTCCGTCCTGTGGGCTCATTACGCTGACGGACGCCCAGAGACTATGCAATGCTTTACTGCGCCCTCGCACTTTCCCCCAAAGCGGCGGTTTCCTCCCTGGTAAGAGCACCTTGGCCCAGCTGAAAGAGACTGGCAGTGCCTTCGAAGTAGAGCATGAATGCCTGGGCAAGTGCCAGGGGTTGTTTGCACCTCAGTTCTACCTTGCCCCCGATGACCCCTGTATCCAGTGCTTGGAATGCTACGGGATGTTCTCGCCCCAGACCTTCGTGATGCATTCGCACAGATCCCCGGACAAGAGGACCTGCCACTGGGGGTTTGAGTCGGCCAAGTGGCACTGCTACCTGCACATTAACCAAAAATACCTGGGCACATCAGAGGAGAGAGAGCTGAAGCATCTCTTGGAGGAAATGAAGGAGAAATTCAGCGAGAAAAACCAGAAAAGAACTCGGTCCAAAGTAAGTTCACCTGGTGTTGTAAAACCCCCAGATCTCATTCTGCTCACACGTAAATACTTGTTTTAGAAGCGCATTGCTTGGCTTTTCTAAGTGGGAATACTTGTCACATCAAGCCTAAGTTAAATTTGTGAGAGCTTCACCATGGAAATAACATTTCTCATTAAGAGGGGTGGTAATTTCTTTCCTCTTTGGGCTGCAAGTAACCATCAGAGCTGGCTTGGCTTTGTTGGTTCTTATTCTGTCCTAAGGTATACAGACTCTGGAAAATTCGGTCTATTGTGAAAATTTTTGTTCTCCCATTTGACCTTTGAGTAGGTTTTATGCAGCATGTGCTGCAGCAGCTGAGCAAAGCAGAAAGGAGCTTGAAAATCAAGTATTACAAATGAATTCTTCATTGGTTATTTGTACTGCAGCACGCACACATGGGCTGGATGGCAACCTGGCTTGCTGGCCACCCATCTCATGACTTGTGTGCAGGGTAATGGTGCTTTGCTAAATGGCTATTTAGAAGCCCAAAGTCTGCTTGTTCAGCAAGAGCTTTCTGTTCAAACCACTTGTGCAGTGAAATATGCCAAAAAGAGGGGGTTTTAAGCAGCCCAAGTAATGAGCTGTAGGCCGGTATCTTGACAATAGTTAATAATAGACATCTTATTTTTTTCCTAAAATACTGCTGCAAGTCTGTGCTGTGGTTCCAAAATACAGAGCTTATTTGTCCCTTGGAGAGCTTCTACTTTAAATAATAGGACAAGCAGCAGAGAAACATTAATATTATAGATGTCCTCATTCTTAGAAAGCACAATTTTGGGGTATAATTTAAACTTGAATAGGTTTCTAATGGTTTCTGCCCCATGACTGTTTCTTTTCAGTGTATTCAGTGTTTCTGTGTCTGTTTGATGGCTGCTGGTTTGATGATAAATCCATGTTGCCTGTTGGATGTTCTGTGGTGGATTTCAAAATAGCAGCAAGAGCAGTGCAGATGGTTGAGCCCAAAAAGGGGTGCTATGAGCTGACACCTTTCAGCACAAATTTCTGAAAAGTTGGTGTTGCAGGAAGGCTGACTGTAGTAACAGGTATTGTTACAGTGGTGCCAGTCTGCAGGAAGAGATTTTACCAGCAGGTTCCCATGGAAGTCTGCAGTATGGCATGCTTCCACATGCTGGATTATTTGAAGATGCAGTCTCCTAGCAAAGAGACTTTGCTTTTCAACTGATAAAGACATGTCAGTCTTTATTCTTGCAATGCCAGTGTAGGAAATGAACTGCACCATGGTGGGTGCATCAGTGGAAATAGTCTTCCATGTGCACGCCTATAAATGCTGCTTCTCTTCCCACAGCAGTAGATTTCAGACAATGAGATCTTTCAGTTTCATGTGCAAAGATGAAAAAAGGCAGCTGAAATTAGCAGTGGCAGTAATTTGGACTGGACTGGTGCAAATGAAATTGTAAAACTTTTTGCAGTCTTCTGTTGCAGACCTGTGCAGTTCTTTCTTACAAAGCAACATGTGAAACCAGAGTCAGAAGCTGTGAAAACCTGAACAAAATACAATGGTGGGGGAGGTTTTGGGGGTTTTTCCGTCCTGTGGATATTCATCTGGGAAGTACAAAAGAGTAAAAGAGTTTTAAGAGAGCAGTGTTGAGAGCATGGTTCCCCCTTCCTTGTCCTGGGGGTGCTTAGGCTGCTTCAGTTGTCTTTTCATAGAATCAGTGAATGGTTTAGGTTAAGGGACCTTAAAGGTCATCTCATTCCACCCCCTGCCCTGCCCTGGACAGGGACACCTTCCACTAGAACAGATTGCTCACAGCTCCATCCAGCCTGACCTTGAACACCTCCAGGGATGGAGCAGCCACAACTTCTTTTCCTCATTTCTGTGTTGTGGGATCAGGTACAGCACGTAGACATTCCCTTTCCTTACACTCCCAGGGGAATTTATTTGCAGGATGTTCTGTTTGCTGTTCTGTCACCTCCCCACCACCTCTGCTGAGTCAGTCCTCAGAAGTGCTGACACGTCTTTGTGGTTATCTTGGAGGGCCCAGGAAGAACAGTTGCCCTTGGCTAGGTCTTTCCCCACCTAGTAATAAAAAATTAATTAAATCCCATAGTCTTTGGAGCATCCTAGATCCCATGCTTTGCCTTTCTCCTTAGCATTTCACTCCGGGTTTATTCACCTCACAGTGCAAATACACTTTTGTTTCAATATTTTAAGAGCAAAGTACTCTTGAGATGAATTCCTTTCTGTTCTTTGTGCTAATAAGAAAGCTGTAAACTGTGTGCTTGATTGTCATAATTTTCTGTGGAGTTCTAGGCTGCAGTGCAACATCCAGCTGCTCTTCATGGAACAGCTGTCAGCGAGTCTCTGCTGATTCCTGCACTGACAGATCCTTGTTCCCTTTGACTTTGCGACAGTTTCTCAGCATCTCTGCACTGAAACTTTGTCTTGCTTCTGATTCCTTGAGCTGGTCACAGTGTGTGAGGGAAATCTCACAGTGTGGGGGCTTAACATTTCTCCTGATTGTTTTATAAATCCAGTCTCTGCTAAAATTCCTGGCTTAATGATTGCATTGAAGCCATTTCTTACCTATATATTTTTTCCTTAAAGAACAGCTTTGTCCAACTAGCCTTGAAGAAAAATAAGTAATTTTTCATGTAACCCTTTTAAACAGTTTGAATACAAGTAATTCAATTCAACTTGTTGTGTTTACAGAATTATTTAAGAGCACCTAAAATAAACAAATTGTTGGGTAATGAAAAAGACATATATATGTGTGTGTGTGTATATATATATATATGTATGTATAAATAGATGCCTTATTTCATTTACCTGAATGGTGAGGGAAGAATCCTGTTAGAAAAAGACTTTGTTTATTTATGGTAACATTTCATTTTCTTTCCTAAGTAAAAATTTGATTGCATTCTATGAAATTCATTTGTAAGATTCGCACACTAATGGGTAGACAGTAAATTCAGTTTCCATTTGAAGTAGGTGAAAAAAAAAAAGGCAAAAATCTGACCTAGTAATTTGAAAATAGAGATGACCTGATAATTTCATATGTAAATATATAAGTATGGTAAAATGTGAGTACTAAAATATGGACAAATGCGATCTGAAGCTAAAATCAGATCACTGCATACTAGCTGCAGTGTAAGTAGATTATATGTGATTATTTAAATTATTAGAATGATCTGAGTAAGTAGAAAAAACTTGACAAGTGTCAGGATGAGGCCATTTTCCTAGAGATTATTCAAATCTTTTTTTATTTAAAACCTTTCTATGAATTTTACAACTCCAGTGCTTCTCTTCCTTGTGCCCTCCCTCCCTTTCTGTCTGTGTTGGAAGTGAGGAACTGCAGGGGTGGAGTTGAATTTCAGTTTCATTGTGAGAGCTGAGTGTGGTGGGGTGGAAGTTTTGGTCAGAATGGGGTAGGTGGGATTGGGTGGTGTTGGATTGTGCAGACCAGGGCTCAGTCTCCCACTGCCAGGGAGGAAGTTCTCTAAAAGTTCATTCCAGCCTGTGTAAATACAAACTTTTCTGATAATACAACACATAAGAAGTTGTGAAGATATTAGAACACTACATAAAGGTTTCAACACAGGATTTTTTTTTTTTTTTTTTGCTTTATAGGCTGTTTTTTAATTGAGCAGCTTGTTGAAGGGACTGGGTCTGGTAGGAATGGTGTTGACTTATTTTGTAGCAGCCTGTATGGTGCTGTGCTTTGGATTTGTGGCTAAAACTGTGGCTAACATACCAATGTTCTGGCTACTGCAATAAAAACTGGGATAGAAGGAGGAGAAGGAGGGTTTGGCATCCAGGGTAGAGGTTGTTCAAGGGTAGCTGGGCAGTTGTCTGAGGGAGGGGCTCCATGCCCTTTGCTTCACTTGTGCTTTTCTCTTTCCTTCACCTCTTAAACCAACTTTATCTTGATCCAGGAGCTTTCTTGCTCTTTTCCCTTCCATGCCCTGGGGGTGGTGCTGAGGGAGCAGCTCTGTGGGTGCTTGGCAGCTGCCTGGGGTCAGCCAACCACACCCTACCCAAAACCCCACGTCCCAAGGCTCTTCTAATACAGTGAAATTACAAATCAGTTTCTTAGTTATGAGGATATTGTGAATAGATGGTGAGCCACCTTTCACTTGAAAGAACATCTTCGCAGGAGAGCAGAAAGTATCACCAGGAATTTTGAGTAAAGAATAATTCCAAAAACATTTCTTGAGACACACAGAACAAGAATTGCTTTCCAAATGCAAAATACAGAGAAGTTTTTAAGATTATATATTCTGATGCACCTGAGTTAATTTTGTTTGCTGCTGAGGGAATGGCATTTTCATGTTATTGGGAGCAGCTTTTCCTGCTTGTGTGATAAAAGTTTGTGATGACTGAAGGAAGTTCTGTCCCTAGAACACCAGCACACTGTTCCATTTAATTTTGAAATAAAGTATCTGGCAGGTGCTTACTTTATATAGACACATTATACAAAAGGCTCCTACACCTTTTGGGAATCCTAGTTTCTGCTTTCTGTTTCTCCCAGGCTTGTTTAGTAGAGTTCTGGAAACTCAGCGGAGCTTTTAGATGAGTCTGTAAAGAGATTTTCCTTTAATTTCTTTGCTGTTTTGCCCACAGTGGTAAATTGGAGATCAAAGAAAATTCTGTGGTTTGCATCACCCTGCACCTCTGCCAAAGACAGCCCATTTCCCAGTACCCCAGTGTCTCTGGTGTACCTGTACTAATGGTGTAAATGCCATTTCTCTGAGGAGTGTTTATGAGAATGTAAATAACCTACATCCATGTCTCAATTAGCAATTTATTTTCTTTCTTTTAGGCAGAGCCACAGCAGAACCTGGAGTTATCACAGTGGTATCCAGTTATAAAGCAAGAAGCAGAAACTGATCCTCAACCACCTTCCTTTTTCCACCCCAGGTAACTGAGTTTCCTGTGTAGAGCTATAAGTACTGTCAACTATTCAAATACTTCTGGCTATTTAGAAATAATTCAAACTGAAAAAGAAATGTGTTTGCAACCTGAACTGTCAGGAAAATTCTTAAGGTATCACACAGGAATGATTTCACCTTAAATTTTTATGCATTTCTTAGTGTAAATACTAATGAACTGCTTATGAGTGTTTTTTGGTATAGGACTCAAGCTGTGGCCTGTGGGTGTTCTTCAGCAGGCAATACAATTGAAATGTAATTAAAATTTCCCCTTTCTTAGTAGAAATGGCAGAGGTAACTTTTGATTTTTCATGTTGTAACACAATGCATGCATGTGGAAAGCTGCACAGGGCCTGTTTACCATGAGGACAACTTAATTTCCTTCCAAAAAAGATTTTCAAAAGGTGTTTGAAGGTTTTCTTCCACAGTGGAGCAAGGGTTGCAGCTGTATTGTCTGTGGACTGGTTTCCTGGTTTTAGAAACCTAGTGCACTTCCTTGGCTCCTTACCCACTTTGTCACCTGCAGCAGTGGGGGAAATAGTTTCTCTTGATATTGCTCTTGCCCACACCCCCTGTGGTTGCACAGGTCCCAAATTTGGGTCAGAGCAGACCCTTTTTGGTGCACACACATCACACTGGTTCCCAGGCAAAGAAGGGAGTGGAGGAACTTCTGTGATAGGCCCTGATGGTGTGTTTCTGCCAGTGCCTGCCTCCAGAACCAGGAGAAAGGGAAGAGTTGAACTCCAGTGACACTGGTGATCTTGGCACTGCCCTGAACACCCCTGGGGCTCTCTCCCCTCTGTGCTGGGCTGAGTGCTGAGGGGAGGGTGGGACACAGGGAGGCTCCCAGGAGTCCAGGAGCTGTGAAAATCCAATGGGCAGCTCAGTGTGCTGGGGAAGGAAGGTCCAGCATTGGTCTCAGACGTGCCCCAGGGCCTCAGAACAGCTTTGCTACTTAATTGAGGTGCTCATTCCCACTGATCACCTCCCCATCCTCCATTGCTAATATAAGGATTATGAAAATGCTGGAGAGTCTGGATTCAGTGGCATTCTAATTTCACTCTTAGCATTTAAATGAAGTCTTCATATGATTTTCTGTAATGTTTTTTTAATCAGCCATGTTTGGAAAATCTACTTGTTTGATAGCCTCAAAACCTTATCTAGATAATCTACTCAGTTAAGATTAAGTGGGTCGTTGGGCTTTCCTTTTGCATAGGAAAAATTTAAAAAGGATGTGCTTATTTTTTCATTGCTGCTTTCACAGTCTGAACTCATGTTAAATTAAACTTACTGCACTCAACCAGCCATCATTTATTATGTCTTACCTTTCACTATGAATTTTACTCTTTTGCTGTTTCAGTTACTACCTTTATATGTGTGATAAAGTGGTTGCCCCGAATGTGTCTCTTGCATCTCAATATAAGGATGTTTCAAAAACAACAGTAAAAGCTTCAGAAGTTAATAAATCCTCACCTGGGCAGTCAGAGAAGAAGCTGAGTAGTGGAAAGCACAAAAAAGCTGCCTCCTATCCAGAGCTTTCTCTTGAAGAACAGGAAAAAATTGACTTGAAAACTGGTGTGGAGCAGCCAAATAAACGTTTAGGTGAGTAGTGAAAATTATATTGAAATCTTTTGATTTTAATACCACAAAATTTTGGAAAGCTTTACACTGAGCTAGAATTTTATCAGTGTCACTTCAGGTTCCCAAAAATTCCCTCCACCTTTTTGTAATCTCAGTTTTCTTTGCATTTTTGTCCCTCTGGAATTTGTGCTTTCTGTGATTGTTGTTCTCTGTGTTTTTTTTTTCCTGTGTAGATCCTCCTGTGTCAACCCGTCCTGCGAGGGGTGGGAAGTCCGAGCGTGTTTCTTCCAAGATCACCCGAGACTCTGGCCGTGGGGAGGGAGGTGCTGAGGCACAAACCTTGTCCCCCACCCTGATGAAAGACATCAGCTGTGAGGATGACAAGGGAAGGATCATGGAAGAAGTGATGAAAACCTACATCAAGCAGCAGGAGAAGCTGAACGTGATTTTGCGGAGGAAGCAGCAGCTCCAAATGGTACCGTGGCACTCTGAGTGCATTTCCCCCTGGGCAGCAGGGAGCTGGTGTTGGCTCCACAGTCAGCATCACAGATTGCATCATTTAGACACACCAAAGCACACAGATCAGCTTTCCCTCAGCTTAAATCCAGACACCAAATCTTCAGTATGCCTTGTGCTCATCAGTTTTGAGCCCACTAATAAGTGGTGTCTTTTCACTTTGCAGCTGCTGGGTGCAAGCAGCTCCTGCTTTTGCTGTATCCTCTAAAATGTCTCAGTTTTCAGGTTTTTAAAGATGCAGATATCAGTATTCTAGGAATGGTCTTGTCACTGCCCTGGGTAAAAAAAGAGCACCACCTTCCTATTCCCATTTGCTAATCTGTGCTTTTAGGGATTTTATTTTTAGCCTTCAATAATGGATAGTTTTAGAGGCTGGTGTTCATCTGTGACATTTCTGTTTTCTGAATTGAGTTAAATACTGTCTTTGCTTCTTGCATGCATGGAACAGACCTAATACTTTAATTTATTTTATTTTAATTTAAATGTTTATGTCAGAATCTAGGAGCTCAGGTAGGGCCCTAGAGCTGCTACTTCAAAGTTTTTCTGCTGTTGGAGTTAAAGCTTGTAGAAGAGTTAAAAAAAATGAGTTTAAAAATATCAAAGTGTGTGGACAAAGAAATCAAACACTTCATTTTGTTTTCTCATGCTACACTTGCATCTTTGAAGTGTATTTTAGTGAATCAGTGCTGCTGCTTCCTGAGGTTCGCTGCTGGAAGTGCAAATTTGTTTCTAGAAACTCCATGTACTTGGAAGTATAAGTAATTTCTTAAAAATTAGGTGGATGTTAGAGAATTCCATGCTGTCACTGGTAAGTAGATAAATACCATTATGAGGCTGTTGTTATTGGTAGTTACAAATGGTCCTTTTGGCCTCACTGGTTCCAGAGAGACTTTTAAATTCAGGGTTTTTTACTTTTCTGGTGTTAGAAGGAAGGAGTATGTGATCTTTATCTTTCTTTACAGGAAGTGGAAATGTTAAGCAACTCTAAAGCTATGAAGGAACTGACTGAAGAGCAGCAGAATTTACAAAAAGAGCTCGAATGTTTGCAAGCAGAGCATGCACAAAGAATGGAAGAATTTTATTTTGAGCAGAGAGACTTGGAGAAGAAACTGGACCAAGTGATGAAGCAAAAATGTAGCTGTGACTCCAATTTGGAAAAAGATAAAGAAGCTGAATATGCAGCACAGGTGAGAAAGGAAGGTTTATTTCAAACAAAACATGTTTGGTGTATCAGGAAACTGTGAAGTTGTTCAGCCACCCTGAGGTTTCATTTTCTCTGTGTGTTCTGAAACCACAGATATCAAAATAGGTCAGTGGCAGCAATATTTTTTTCCCTGTTCCTTGATTGAAACTGAGGTAGGATGTAACTTACAGAAACATGATATTATTGATGAAATGTTAAACTTAAACATGAGGTCTGTTACAGCCTGATTTAAAACAAATTCTGTTTTTAATGTATATGGGCTTGCCCATGATATAGACTTAAACATTATCATTATTTTGTATAAAAAATAATCCAAACCTCTGAACCATCTTTTTGTCAGATTAGCAGCATACCTTGCTGCTCCTCATGTTCCTTCTGCAGTATCTAATGAGCCCTTAAGGGGCTCTACCAAAACATTTGGCCAGGAGTTTTCTTGGAAATGGAAATCATATTAGTGTCTCTCATTCTTTTCTCTTGGATTCATATGTCCAAACCTACGGAGTTGTTTTTTCCTCTCACTTTCCTTTTAGCTTTTACTATTGCTTCTTTATGTTGGAGGTCATTCCAATGGGAAAAAATATAGTTAATGACAAAGAGAACCTTGGAATGCCCCTTTTAAAAATCAGCTGTAGTTATGGTTAATTTTTTTATTTTGCACCCTATCACAGAAAACTAGTCCTAACAGGCTCATTTTTCAAGTGAACAAATTCCAAAACTTGAGCACAGTAAAGCTCTGTTGTCCTTTGTTCACAAGTGTGTATATTTCCTGTTCTGACTGACTCAGGCTGTGAAACAGGCACGACTTGAGAGACAGGTTTTGGTGTTTTTGGTGAGTAGGGCAGAGACTCGCGTCGTAAATCCTTCTCATGAATTTAATTTCATGACATCAAACTCCACTGATTCCTGGCCTTTGCTGCCAGAAATAATCCTCTCTGACTAAAGCCTGATTTACTAAACATCTGGTACAAGCCCTATTAGTGCAAGTAACAACGTGTTCTAATTTATGGAGATCATCATGTACAGCACATTTTACAGGGCTTGTGCAGTTTGCTTCCTTTGGAGGGTGAAAACTGTGAGTTGTTCCCCAAGGAGATTGCTTGTGTGTTTCTTTTGAAGTCAGACTTTGAAAACTACATACGTTCCTTGTGTAAAAGTTTACTCTGTTATTACCTCTGTGGTATATCTATTCACAACGTACAATTTGAACCTTTTTTTCCATTTATCACATCTTGCAGTAGATTCTGGTTCCAAGAAGCACCAGAGTTAAACAGAGGTCTTGGTAACAGGGAACTTCCCCAAGATGTTTGTACAGCATTTTAAGAAGGCTTTAATCTGATGTGTTCTTGAAGCAGTTGCCCAGGCTGCCTTTTCTGTCTGAGAACTGTGGACTGGGAGGAACTCTCTTTGTGCATTAAACAGAATTAAGAATCTGGTATTTGCAACTTGCTTAAAAGTCTCTTCCCCTTTCTAGGCCTGTCTGAATATGCACTGTCTTGTCCCCCTTTTTGACTTGTTTATTGAAACAGTGGATCCACCCTGTCAGTCACAGTAGGGCAGAATAACCAGTCCTGGAGCCTTTCCTTAGAGCTGGAAATCAAAGCCAGAGACGTGCTGCAACATGCAGGCAGTGGGCACTGTTGCACTGCAGCACTTCACTGCAACACTGGTGCAGTCAGGACTTGCATTAACAGCCTGTTGTTGTCTAAGAGCTGCTGAAGTATTTCTGATTAAAGAAGCAGGGATGAAATGTGGTGTTTCTCTAAAAGCAGCACAGCCATTCCTTCACCCAGTACGTTCTGTAGCAGTTGGTGAACACCAGTAACAAATACCCTGTATGTTCCTGCTCTTTCCTTCTCATGAGCTGTCTTCCTAATTCTCAGTGAGATGGATGCTTAGTGATGCTGTACATCATTGTAAAGGCAGATGGATTTTTTTGGATGGAGTGAGGTCTTTTAGTAAGAAATAACCCCATAAATCAGTGGGAGAGTGGATAGCTGCTTTCCAGTCTCTTCCCTGCTTTAGCTGCTGGTAGTATACTATAAGTAATAAGGAACTTTCCCACACTTGAAAAGATGTTTCCAGATGTCACTGTAAATAATTTTGGTGACATTCTAGCAAGTTGGAGCCTTGCTGTATTCCAAAGAGGAAAAGAATTCCTAATTTCCATGGTTAAACACAAAACACGTCACAAAAACATTTGTGTGCACTGAGGTTTATATTTGAACACACACACAGATGGTTATGTATAAGATTTTCTGAATATTTCATTTATACTAAGGAATATCAGAAAACAGTGTTGGTGGTTTATTTTGTTTCTTCTAGAAATACATTCAGGCTTTGAAATAAAGAAGTAATATTTTGTCAGGTAAGAGAAATGGACCTGGGAAATTAAAAAATGCAGTTTGTTCTGGGATTTGTAACACAGCTGATGCAGACATCATCACAATTTTCCCCAACAGAATCTGTGTGTTATTGACAGTCTGATGTGACAGTTCATATAACTAGAACTTACATGCATTTAGAAATTAGATTTTCTCATTTTTTAAATTATAGTATGATGTTTATACAACTTTGCACATTGACATTCTTTGCTAAAGGTGTAGCAGGTAAGTGCATAACTCTTGATAACTGCATAATTCTGGTGGACTGAAATTCTTGGATGTTTAGAGTGGCCATCTGTGACCCTTTGATGTTTTAAATGAGTTTGCTAAAATTTGCTCTGCCTCTCTGTCTCCCGTGTTTCCCAGCTGGCAGAGTTGAGGCAGAGGTTGGATCATGCAGAGGCAGATAGACAGGAGCTCCAGGATGAACTGAGACAGGAACGAGAGGCCCGGGAGAAGCTGGAGATGATGATAAAAGAATTGAAGCTACAGATCCTGAAGTCTTCAAAAAATGGGAAAGGAAAATAGAAACTGGAAGAGGAAGCACAGCTGTGTCCTTCAAACAGGGTGTTTTGGTTTTAACGATTGTGAACAATTTTTGTGTGCTGAGAAAAAGTGTTCTCTATGGATTTCTATTTCCCAGACAGGTGCAGATGAAGATATACATAGGTATAAATAAATAGAGATAGACATTTTTAGATTTTCCTAACCAATGAAAATCTGCATTGATTTGTACTGGTGTTTTTCTCAAAAAATGAAAAATACGAAACTCTTGATTTAGAGTGACCAGTTTCTGTCTATTTCTAATGCAGTCTTAAGGACTCTCCACCTTTTAACATTGTCTGTTAAAACATATGTGGATATCTTTATTTTGCTATCACTTGCACATCCAGGTATAAAAGTACATTTAAAATCTCCTCAGTTCTTTAAGGTCTTAAATAGTTTGGGTTTCAGTGAGAATTAAATATTCTTGAACTGGGGAAAGTAAAGGCAGCTTTTTGTCTGTAAGGCAGAGCTCAAAATAGCCACAACTGATTGATGATTGAGTATCAAAAGTGATTTACCAGCATGATTTTTTTCTCATCATTTCATTGTGTGAAGTCAGCTGATTTTTTCAGTATTGTCTATTAAACAACTCATTATCAATCTAAAGAGTGTCAGAGCCAGCACTTGCTTGCTCTGTTGGAAGAAGAAAACATTAGGGGTTGTTTTTTTGTTTTGTTTTGGTGAATTAAAAAATTTGCAATTACAGTGGAATCTTGGGAAGACAAAAATTCACAGATTTTCTTGTTTTTTTTCTCTAGAGTACATATGAAAGAAACATTAATAAAAGGCTTCAAGGTGGGGCTTTTCCTTTTAGAAACCGAGAAAGCCTGCCTTAACTGTTTTTCCAGATATTAATGCTTTCAAGAAAAATAATGTTTATTAAGGAATATGTATTAATTTCTTCAATACCCCAAGCCTCCACACTTTGAGCTTCTTGCCAACTTGTGGATCTTTCTTTCATTACAAAGAACAGGCCTTAACTGACATTGTGCTCATAATTTAAAATACAAAATTCTGAGGTATGGCACTTTGAAAAATCATTTTGATAGTCTCTGTATTTGAATGGCATGGTAGGGTTACCATGAGTTAAGAAAATACAGCATGTTTGTTAAGCTATAACATTGGGAAATGTGTAATTGTACAGAATTACTGTTTTATGTATATATATAATGTCTGAGTACTTCTGAAGTCTGGTTCCTAGTTGGTTAAATGCATGGCTAAAGTTGGATGAAGAAAAACTTTTTTTGCACTTCTCTCCAAAAAATTGGATACAGCTGGCAGATGTCAGCTGATCATGTCAATGATAGGAATATTTTAGTAATTCTAGTGTTTCACTACATAATTTTAACTTGTGCTTTTAGTTTCTGGTTTTGAGGTACTTAAGTTTAATATTCTCTTAATAATTCAGTTAATTTTGGATAAAACCACTAGTAAAAGCCTACATTGATTTTTTTTTCCCCCCCCTCAACTAGTAAAACTGAAAACTTGTTCTTTTTTGTTTCTCTGTTAGTGATATAACAAAACTGAATATCACAGAGAAGGATAAAATTGCACATATCTTTAAATTGAATGAGAAATGAGGTAGTAAATTAAATGTCACGGAGTCATAGGATGATTTTTTTTAATAACTGTACAATTTTGTTTATGAACTCTGTGTCATATTTACACTGATAAGTAAAGCAGGTTAGATTAAAAAAAAAAAAAAAACAAACAGTTTTCTTTGTCAGTGTTGAGAATCATAGAATGGTTTGGGTTGGAAGGGATCTTAAAAGATCATTTAGTTCCATCCCCTGCCAGAAAAGAAGACCAGGATTATGTTTTTCTCTTTTTCAGCTCCCATCTCCAAATTTTTCCTTTAAAAAAAAAAAACCAAAACAAAACTCCACAAAGTAAAAAGGAAAAGGCCTGTCTTTGCAGCTTGCTTTGGAGGGAAAGGTGCTGACTAAATGGTTCTGGTTGTGTGTGCACCACTTTGCTTTAAAAACACCACAAATGTTTTGTTGTCCAGCCACCAGACTCGTGGATCCAGGGAGAGCAGGCAGGAGTTTTGCTGGAGGTGTGATGGTTGGGGAAGCAGAGCTTGAGGCTGTCCAGTGGGATTGGCAGATCCTGTGTTGGATGAGCTGGGAAATGGGAAATGGGAAAATTCCACCTGGGTGCAGCTGGAGGATGGAGAGAGTCTCTTTGTGCTGCTTCTCAGTGTTGTGGAGCAGGCTTGGGCTGTCGGTGTGGGTAAAGCCACAGCTCCTTCACAGCTGCAGTGGCTGATGCACCACAGTGTTTACAGCTTAGCAGTGCAATGTTTGGAGCCCTCCTGGGATTATTAAAGTAGTAGGATAGTGAATATTCCATTTCCATTCTTGTCTGTGTTCTGTGACTCCTGCTCAGATGTCCCCCTTGGTTCAGCAGTGGCAGTGGAGGGCTGGTGTAGCTCAGGTTCCTGTCCCTCAGCCAGCCCTTGGGTCACTTCTGGAGGCTCTGAAAATGCTGCTGGCCATCCTTTGTACCAATATTTTCACTGCTGCAAGAACTCCAGCAGCTGTAGGAAGTTTTTACCAATTCCAGTTGCAGATAAGGCCTCCTAATCGTTTTTGAACATCTGGCTGGTAAAGCAAATGGAGCATTTATTTAAACGACCTTAAAAGTAGCTTTGTAAATATTCCATTTAGTTAATCTGAAGTTAGAATGCATTTTAAATTATTGTAATCCTCTTAAAATTCTTAAATACTACTTTCAGGCTCTTGACGTAACATAAACAATTTTCATACAGGTAGACTTGATTTTCTACTGATTTTAAGTAATAATGTATACATAAATGTGCCATAGACCTTTGTGTGCTCACAGTCTCTGAAAGATAGTTTTTTAGTAAATTGTAAATAATGCTCTTAAGTTTTAGGATAAATATATGTTGACTTTTTCTTTTTTTTTTTGCTACCTTATCGTAATTCTATTGAATGGTTCATTTTATAGGGTGACATAGGAACTTGGAATGCACACTTGAGGGCCCTCACTTAAGTGCACACTTAATGGTAGAGACTAAATCAGTCATTAGGTCTTTGCTTTTAGTCATTGCATGCTCATTTTATGTGTTACTTGGTTTGCCTTCAGTCATTGCTTGTTGATCTTTTCAGGCAAGAAGTAATTTTCCCAGGTAGTTGTGACATGAAGCCTGTAGAACGAAGTCCTAAAATTGCCTACAATTTGAAAGTTGCTTTATGAAACACCCTACACCAAGATGGAAGTTGCCTAGTGCACCTTTTGGAATAAGTGGGATTCGAGGTGAATACCTAATTTGCTCCTATACTTTTATAAAAGAGAGTTTTAACATGCTTTGTATACTTTAATCAATATAAGAGCTTAGAGGGTAAAACTCTTGTAATTTTGGCAGTCTGGAAACACCCTCACTCACAGTGTAACCAGGTGTCCCTCAACGAAAGAGATTTTTATCTAAATCTCCAAACTTAACTAAGTCTGTGTTTTAGTTTTTGTAAAGCATATCGTTCAGTTTGAGTATTTAGATGAATGTAGTTATGTTTCACATTCTTAAACTAATTTTATTCTATATTTAATATATTGATAGCTTAGGTGTAAAACCATCTGTACATAGTAAAGGCATAATGCAATTAGTGATGTAGGAAAAGTTGGGTGGGAGCATAAAGCTACTGGTGGCCTGAAAAGAAATAAATCTTGGCCCATATTTTAGAAGTCACAATGTTTTATTCATACATTCTTGTTTTGTATTGGGGGAGGGGATAGCTAGAATGTGTTATGAAATTTTTGGAAACCTTTCCTAGCATTAGTTGGGGAGCTGGCCTTGCAATGCTGTCGTGGTCAGCTTCCTAGAATTCACTTGTTTGTAGAGTATATATTTTGATTGTCAGTAAAGATAACAACTTTGTATTTTTTCTGCACTTAATTCGTGTAATTAATCCACACAACAGAGTTTTCTATAAAATGGTGAAGTCGACAAAAGACATAATTTCTCCTACCTATTAATCTGTGCTTGCAATATTTTGGTAATTTAATTTAAGCCATCGATAGTAAGCAGCAGAAAGCTGCAAATTTCAGTTTTCTTTTTGCTCATTACCTTTGTAGTGTGAGTGTTCATTGGTTTTCTTTACAGAAAGCTTGTAGAGTTTTCTATTTGCTGCATATATCTATTTAAAAAAATACGGTCATTTTTTAGCTTTTGTGAAAGCAGTTATTGCTTACAAATTGCACGATGATTTTATAGTGTGTCTCCAATACTTAGCAAATTGTTTTTTTCAGGGTTAGTGGTTCAGTTGGAAAATGCTTGAAAAATGAGTTTTAAGCACTTCATCAAGCACAGCAAACACAGTATAAAATTTTGCTATTTGAAAATTAATTAAGTGTAACGATACCAATTGAATTTTTTTTTTTCTTCTAAGAGATACCTCACTTAAAGGAAAGCACAGCTGTACTGTATTTAAACGAATCCTAGGAAATAATAAAAAGTTGGTCTGAAATATTTCGTTGCCATCATGTTGCTTTCTGTGATTGACAGAACGTTTTTTGTGTTTTCATCCTCACTCTCTGAAGTATTTATTGCTGTTGACATGCCAGTATGATTCTCTGAAATGACAGAAAGTAGCTGCAGAACAACTGAGTCCGTGTTAGCTCAAGGCACCAGGCTGAGTGACTATTCTGAAACCATAGGAAAAGCCTGTGAAAAACGATCAGTGCATTCAGCAATTTTTAATACTTTGCCAATGATGTACAGTCTTATTGTCAGCATTGCTGTGGTTGCATTACATGACACACAGAACTGTCCTCTACCTCACGTGAGATTTAACAGATATTTTATATGGTTTTAGTAGACAAGATGCATCTATCTGGTCACTTAGTTTACAAATTTTGAATTATATTTATTGAAACATGACATACTGTGCTCTTAGCTTATACCTCAATTGTATTTTGTGCTGTTATCCATTTCCATGCCTTGTAAATACCTGTATAGATCGTGGACTCAAAAACAAATAAAGAACTGTAATGTCAGAACACTTGTCTCTGTTGTATTTTTGAACACTGACTTTTAAACTTGGCTCTTTGAAGGTATTTAACTCAGTGCTTTTCTAAAGACAGAGCCTTCCTAGCTTTGATTACAGTAAATTAAAATCTGATTACACCAAAACTTCTTAGCTGAGCTCCCACAGCCTGCAGCAGGTCCCCAGTTCTCTAAAAGGTATTTTAAGCAAAATCTACAAGATCAAAGCCATCCCTCCCCATGGATCCACTTTCTAAAGCTCTTAAGATTCTGTGAAGATATTGGCACCAAGCTTTCTATGTATCTTGGCATAAATTTGGTGTTTATACCTGAAAATAGAACTACTTGCATACTTGGCAAGTTCTCTGGTGCCCAGCTTTGTTGCTGCTTGACTGCTCAAGCAATGTGTGAGTTGTTCACAACTCTCTCCCATTGCACAGTAATAAATGAGATTAAAAACGCACATTGCCTGATTAAATGCTGAGATTATACAAAGTTAAAATCAGAAATGAGAATTTTACTCTGTTTGCTGATAAAATAGTTACTGCTGATGGTGAGTGACTCTCAGGAGTTCTTCATTTTTATAAACCATGTGATTATATTACCTTAACGTTGTTGTGGAGCATCAGGGAGCTTAAATAGCAGAAAAATCAGAGTAGGAGAGGGAAGGAGCAGTGGAGGAGAAAAGAGGGAGCAGTTTCTCCGAGCTGCATGTTCTTCCACAAGTCTTTCATTTACATTGAATTTCCACCACTTAAAACAAACTGTTTTGTTGGTCACTTAAACTCCCCCTATATTGTAGTAAAATATAACTTTTCCTACAAAAAATATTTTGAAGATTTTCTGGGGGATTTTATTCATACTGGGAAGTTTTTTGTGATGTGTAAGCACATTCACACACATTTTGGTATTTTTTCTTCCCCTCAAATCAGTGCAAAAATATTTTGTATTAAGGAACTACTGTCCTGTATAGGAAATCTTGATGATGTTTCAGATAATTGCAAACCCTTCATGCTACCATGGGCCTGCATATATTTTACAGATAGAGAAAGAACCAGGATAAAGATGAAAATTACAATGATAAGCTGAGCCTTCAGTATAGAACAAAATTAAGAACTGACTGTACCACTTTAACTTGTTTATTTCTGCATCCCATCTTACTTTTTTTATACTGCTGTATTTCCAAACAGGGAAGAAACAATGAGGCTGAAAATGTAAAGAAAAGGTTCAAGGTGAATCATTTGGATGAGAAAGCCCTGGGGTGTTGGTAGCTTGGGTAGCTATGACTAATTGCAACGCCTGTCTTTTGTCAGAGAGAACAATGTGGATCAAGGGAAATCTCTGGGAGTGAAGGGTACAAAGATTGATTTTTAAGGAGTTCACACTTGCTGGAATAAATGCCTTTGTAGCACTTGCTTTTTAAAGGCAGCTTTTAAGACTATTGCCCAGAGTGTCAGTTTATTTGGCATATAGCTGGCAAGTTGTTCTTGTTCCTTTTTTTATTGATCTTGTAAATCATTGTCCACTTGCCTCATATGAACTTATATTCACTTAACTGTGGGTAATGTGATTTATAACACTGACAAAATGGTAAATGTCTCCTGTCTCTATTGACCTTAATGAAATAATTCACACTGTGCCCTGTGGGCACCAGCTCGAGTTCTGTTCAATGGTGCTGGTTACCAAAGTGCCAGATTTACTCCTTGCTCCTGCACACTCCTTAATAAATACATTTGTGAAGGAAAATGTGGAGTTAAGAAACTTCTGTGGTTAAGGAAACCAAAAATGTACAAGACCGAATTAGAGAAGGATGTATATGCCAAGGAATACCTTGCAGCATTTTAAAAATACTTATATTGTGCATTAAGATGTGTCTGCACTATCCCTGGGTAAAATGATTCCAAAACTAGCTTTGGGATGAAATCTGTCATCTTTTGAATTCAAGAGGTGACATGACCTGTCCAATGCAATTGCTCAGTCCAAGAAATGGAACAACACCACTTTCACCCCAAGAGAGGACAAGTTTATCTCCTGAGTAATAAATAAGCAGGAATATTTTTGGGGGGGAAGATTAAATCTATCTAGAATTGAACCCTAGACAACATAAATTGGTGTTTGGCTATCAGTAACAGCACACTCCACCTGAGGTGGGTGCAGTAGAAGGATAAGCTATGCAGGAAAGTGGAACCACATCAGGAAATTTCATGGCCAGCTGGCAGCTTGGCTTCACAGAAATACCATAAACCAGGTATAGAAAAAACCCAAGGAGTAACCAACAATATAAAACAAATGTGAAAACAACTATTGAATATTTATTTTTTATAAAAGCTTCTCTTGAAAAAGAATTTCCAACTATATTGGTAGTGCCCCAGTGTTCAGATGAAGCTTCGACAGAAAACTGTGACCTCACGTCCTTGAATTTTGGATGTAAGGAGCGGGTGACAAACGAAACTTAGGATGCTCTTGTTCGTGTTTTTGTTAAAGAATGGCCAAAAATACCCTTGGATGCGGAGCAGGATATATTCAATTCCTAGCACTTTAAACTCGGAGCGGCGTTTCCAGTGTTTCTTTCTCACAGACAGCTCTAGGAGTGAAGGAAATTCATTGTTGTGTCACTTTTTTGTCCCTTTTCCCTGCCCGTGCACGGCAGCCAGTTCTCCACTAGTGGTCTCTGCAGGCTTGCGGCATCCGCCTCGTCCCAAACCTTCCCTTCGCAAAACCAGCAGCGTTGGAGGAGGACACACAGCCGTAAAATATCCTCAGGGATGTGTTGGCACGCGAGGACACACGTATGTGCCGTGAAAATACAGAGCGAGGTCAGGAAAATGTCCTGCCTGCCTGTTTCTCCTGATGCAGAACGGGAAGATGTGGTTTCTCCACCTCTGGCATTTTGAAGTGGGCTGCCCCTGTTTTATCAAATGTACCAAAACTTATATAGTAAATTTACTCAGACTAAAAGTCTGAGGTAAAAGCAGCTCATTTTAATTTGAGGATTCAAAAGTGGGACTATGGCGCTGTTAAACACGTTTTTAAGAGTCAGTGAGTGTTGGTCAATACTTCTGAAAGCCCAGGCACAGCAGAGAAAGGCAGTGATGGGTCTTTTGTATTTTTACAATTACTGGAAACATCAGGAAAGACCCAAGACTGATTTTGTCCCTTTACTGCAGCTGTGCTGATGGCTTTGGTGAGGCGACCAATTCCACCTCTTGAGTAACTTTGTCCACCACATTTCTCCCCTTATCTTTCCATGCGGAGGTACCGGTGTGACTATTAAAGTTCAACTCTCAAACACTGCCTTAAATTTTCTCCCTCTACGCTAAATTTCGAATAGTCGGGCTGTTTGCATGTGAATAAACCCCTCTGGCTTGTTTTTCAAGCGCGGTCGGGTGTGATCGTGCATCTCCTCCTCCCCACACCCTCCTTTCCCCTCGGACGCTCCGGACGCTCTGGCAGAAGTTGGGGCTCCCCCACTTGCTCCTCCCATGCGCTGTGGGGCTGGAGGCAGCTCTGACCCCTCCCAGGGAGGGAGCTGGGCAGAGGCAGCCCAGGGCTTGCAGCACAGCCTGATCAGGGACTTCATCCAGCCAAACCCCATCCCTCGTGCTCCGGCAGCCGGGACCTGGCCGGGCGGCTCCGCTGACCCCCGTGGGCACTGTCCTGTCCAGCTCTCCTCGCCAAAGGACGGAGATGGTGGCCACCTGCCTGCACTTGGCTGGATTTGTCTGCAGTTTCGTAGGCTGGATCGGGGTGGTTGTGGCCACGGCCACCAACGACTGGGTGGTGACCTGCGGCTACACCATCACCACCTGCAGGAAAATGGATGAGCTGGGATCCAAGGGGCTGTGGGCAGACTGTGTCATGGCAACGGGGCTCTATCACTGCAAGCCCCTCGTGGACATCCTCATACTGCCAGGTGAGCGTGTCCCGTCCTCCCCTTCCCACCCCGAGGGAGGGCTGAAGCCTTGCCCAGAGCAGTGCAGGTGCTGCTGCTGCTGCAGGAGGTGATGGTGAAGCTCCTTCAGCTTCATCAGCACGGGAGATGGTCCATTAAGTGCACTAAAGAAGGTGAATGATAGCTCTTAACGTGATTCTTATTGATTTACACCCGGTTTTAATTGTTCCCAGGTCTCGTGTTTTCTGTGGCTACTAAAATCCAGTTAATGTTTAATCATTGCTCTCAGTAAAATCTCACTGCTCCTTTCACATCTTGTCTCTGGATTGCACTGCAAAACACACAGAGCACACCGAGGTGTAACAAAGCACTTCAAGGGGATGGTGAACTATTACAAATGTTAAGGTTTGATTCTTTAAAGTGATTTGGAGCATAATGAATCTTCCAGCATTTATTATTAATGCTGCTATGGCTTTTAATCTTTCAGAAGATCATCATTAGTCTTGATGGTCTTGTGCTTCCCACAGATTCTGAGGCAAGACAGAACTTTTACACAGCAAACTGATGTAACTATATTTAACTTGATATTTTTTAATGATATGGTAACTTTCATCTAGTTTACTGCAAAGCAAAAATTAAGCAAGGTGTTTAATCGGCAGTAATACATCTTTTGAGCTAATTAAACCTGCTGAAATCTTGTGAGGTCTGGTTCCTGTAAGTTTAGTTTGTGAGCTTGCCAGCTTCAATCACTGTTCACTCTGTAACACTTCATTCTGCTGTGTTTTAGATTGCAACTCCTCTACCATGTCAAAGGTGCCTCTCTCAAATCTGACAGGGCAGAAATGACCGTTCCTTGTAATTTTCTTTCCTGTTTCTTTATTTACTAGTTTAAATAGTTGTGAAAATAATTTTACAAGAGGTTAAAAAGGTAATTCTTGAATTTCTCTCTGTTACAGAGCTCGGTCTGTGTCACACAGTGCACAGCAATGTTGAGTCTCTCATTCTCCCTTTCTCTGTGTATGCTCACTTTTATTTTAGTAAATTTGCTTTCCTTACTGCTACTGTTGTTAAATCTGATCCAGCAGAGAAGACAGAGGAAGGTTTTGCCCCAAAGAAACATTAGTGAATGCAACTTAATAAAGAAGTGAACAGGTCTTGCAGTAGCAGAGAGCAAAGCTCCCTCAAGCAGAAGCAAATCACAAACCAAGATGTTTCTGCTTGTAGCCTATTTGATACCCACAGCTTGGCAGGAGAGGGAAATTTATCTTGGTGTGCCCAATAGCTGAAATACATTTAGAACCTTTCATTGTCTGAGTCAAGTCTTTAAAATGAGTTGTTTGTATTCTCATTTACTTCTGATTGATTGCACAGAATCCACACTGGGTACAGCCATCTCCTTTGTTTAGGGTCTTCTCTTATGCCCTGAACTCCTCAGGTAAATTTCTTTTTTAAAGTTTCCTCTTGAAAAAAATCAAGGAAATACTTAATATACACAGTGTCTGCATTTCCAGGAACAGTCAATTCCTCATTCCTGCTGTTGTACCTGTGTGTCGGTGGGATGTGTTTGAGGCCCCTCTTTGCTGATGTTGGTTGAAACATCTTCAATTTCCATGTCTGCATCTGACAGCTTCTTTTTGTTGATAAGAGGGGACAGAGAGCCAGCACACTCACTGTGCTGTGACTGTCCTGAAAACTGGGGGAGGTCACCAGGCACTGGGGCAAATCTGACATTTGTCCTTTTCCTTTTGCATGCTGGTAATGACCTGGTATTATTTACTTACATGTAGTTTTTGTATAGTATAGATACGCTACATATAAAATATATATATTATAAAATTTAGATATAAATATTGTATATTAATATTAAAAAAATAATATATTATGATACATAGACCCTTCAAGAGTGGCAGAAATGTCATGGTCCTGCCCAGCACCGCCACAGCCCCTGGTCCCTGTTTTTCCTGTTGCTTTGTGCACAGGGACATGTAGGAGAGGAATGGGAACTGATGAAGTGCCAGGGGAACCTGTGACGTCCATAGGGATCCAGAGGAATAACGTGGCCCTTGGTCATGGCAGCTCAAACAGCTCTGCAGGGTACAGTCTTCCTTAAGGAAGGGCTGTGCCAGTACTCAACTCAAGCCATGGATTTCTGTGAGACTCCACATCCAGGCTGAGCTCCTGGGGTGCAGTGCTGAATGTGGCTGTGGGTGAGGAATGTCCCTCCTCCTCATCTTCCTCCTCCAGGTCAACAGTGCTCATCACCTCCAGCAGCTGCTGGCAACATCCCATGGACCTGCAGTGTCAGTGGTGGGTCTTCAACTATTCAGACCTCTGAATGATGGGAGAGCCTTTGAGGTTTTAAATTACTGTTATTTGAATTAGAAGATTTTAAATTCTTGTCCTTTAATCAAACTCTTGCCATGAAAAGATATAGGGAAACTCCTTCCTGGAGAAAATTTCTCCTACTTTCCCTTCCTGTATATTCCAGCTCCATGATTTCTCAGTGTCTCTGTGGGCAGAGCTTGTGTTTTCCGGGCAGTGCTGTTTGTTTGTTTGTTTGTTGGAAAACTGTGAGCCTGCACATCCCGTGTTCACTGCACTGCAGCCTCACTGCCTTGTGCCTGGTGTAGATTTAATGTTTACCCCAGGATGAACCCATTTCCCGTGCAACTCTTGGGTTCTAATCAAACAGAAGCTTTGTCCAAAGTCTCCTTTTCTTGTGCCAAGCAATAAAATCCTCACCCCTTGCCTTGCCCACAGGGTATGTCCAAGCGTGTCGAGCGCTCATGATCGCCGCCTCCGTCCTGGGCCTTCCCGCCATCTTCCTGCTGATAACGGTCCTGCCCTGCATCCGGATGGGCCACGAGCCTGGGGCAGCCAAGTATCGGCGTTCCCAGCTGGGAGGGATCCTCATCATCCTCCTGGGTAAGGCACCTGCCCCTCTTGGAGGGCTGGAACCTGTCCCCTGCTCCTGCACGGTGCGGGCTGGTTCTCCTGGAGGGGTTTGTGCAGGCTGGGCTGGGCCTGGAGCTCTCCAACATTGCTGCATGGACAAAAAGCACGGACAGGAGTGGGAGGACAAGGGCAAGAGGCAGGGAGTGAACAGGGTTGCAGGGAGGGCTGTGAATCCCCCTGTCTTTGCCTTGTGTTGTCCTCAGCCACATCTTCTCTTGGAAGGCCATCTCACACAGGCAGTGCCTGCAGGCATGGATTGTGCTGGTTCATTGTGGAAGTGATTTTTGGGAAAGGGTCTAAACTTCCAAGCTACTTATAGAAAAGGCAAAGCCCCCAGATTTTCCCTGGACATCCAGGGAAAGCAAGCTGAGGCATGTGAGAAGGGAAGTGGATGGGGCTGCTCCTGCAGCAACCACAGAGGAAGGAGCATGGAGGTGGCCCAGACATGGGAAGAAGGATGGCACTGGCACGGGAAGAGGACTGACATGCCCTCCCTCTGTGCCTTCCAACCCCCTCTGGCCAGCCTCCCCTCGGCCTCCAAGCTCCCCTGGGAGTTTCTTCCCGTCCTTGGTGCTTGTGGAGGAGATTGTTTTGAGCAGCACAGACTGTGGAGCTCATTGTCCCCCATGCAACACCTGCATGTTCTTGAGGCCTCGTCATCTCAGCAACAGCCTGCGGGGCCTTGTTTTCACCCGTCTGTGGCAGAGGAGGAGGGGAGAGGCAAAGTGGCCTCTTTGTGTGGCTCTGCTGCTCGCTGGCAGCCAGCACTGACATCATGCCCGTCTTCTTTCTTCTTCTTCTTCTTTTTTTTCAAGTGGGCACTGAATATAGCTGCACACTCAGAAGGGGTGTCCTCTGGATGGTCCTTCCATGCAAGGCATCCCTCCTCTGTCACCTTGTGGTTAGCACAAGTGCATATGTCCCAAATCTGAGGGGTTGAGCCCAAGGGGCCCTGTTGGTGCCCGTGGAATTTAAGAGCACAGCTGGAAGTCCTAACATCAGCTCTACAGGGCCTGTCTGGGATATCCCAATCATGAATAGCCATGTTGGAATGTGATCTTCATCCCTGCCCTGGAGCCTTGAGTCGCATATTTTGGGCTTGGAGAAGTGAAAGAAAAAGTGGAGGTTTTCTGCCTGTGAATGAAATTTTAGTGTTGGAGGAGTCTGCTCTGATGGACTTGCCTTGCCCAGGATGGGAAGGCCCAGCAGAGCTGCATTTTGCCACAAAAGCCACAAGATTTTGGTTCCAGTCAAGGAAAACTATGCAGCAGGTCAGCCCTGCTTGCATGGCTGCAGATGTGGAGGCAGGAGGATGGTCCCTAAAAATCCCAGAGGGCAAGAGGACGACAGGACCAGCTCATGTATGACAAATTGCAATGACAGGGCTGGGTATCACTGTATTAGAACAAGTGAAATCCTTTATGCTGCAGTGTCCCACCAGGGTTTTGTGTCTGGTGTGCCTCTATCCCATCCCAGTCATGCTGCAGTGGGACACCAGGGAGGAGAACAGATGTGAGGGGATGATGGAGAGCTGTGGTGCTCCATAAACTGGGTTCCCCTCTGCCTCAGAATATGGTTTTCCAACTAGGTAGATTCTGTGAGGAAAGGAAACGTGAGAGATCAGATCTCTCACATTTGTATCACAGAGACATTGGCAGACAAATGCTCTGTGGGTGAGATTTGGATCAGATCTTATTGATTTTCACCCCTGTGAGCTCTGAAGCACCTACAGGTGAATGATTTACTGGTGTCATTGATGCCCTGAATGATCTGGGTTGGGATCAGCAGCCTGGTCACAATGTTTTAGTCACAATTACAATAATGCTCTTTCTGTCAGATCACAAATGAAGAATAAATAAGCTTCTTTTGCTCCTAGGTTGCTTTTTTTTAAAAAAAAGAAAGAGCAAACCAACACATATTTACATTTACAAAGCCCATTTTTTTCCAGGCTCATCTGCAAGACAGTCCCTTTGGAAGAAGAATAATGTACAGAGTTTAGGACTTTGACATTATTTAAGCTGATTAATCTGTTAGTTGCAAGATGAGGTGTCACCCTTCCAGAGCCTTTAACAAGCATGGATCAGGCCCTGAAAGATACAATACTGAGTTAAAATCCATTATATTCTAGAAGTAACATGCCCTGCACTATTTTTATTCATCCTCCTGCCACTGAACTCTCACTCATGGTTTCCACAACCTCACAGGCTCCAGACTTTTCCTCTTAGGAGAGAACAACATCCAGAGCTCTGGTTAAAAGAAAATGGACCCCCAAACACTTTCTAATGCAGTAGAAATAGGGAGTGGGGATGCAAACAGGGGAGCTGGCCCCATGGCAAACTTCACTTTCTGCTCAGGGAAGGCATGGCAGTTTGTCACTGAAATTTGTTATAAGGGAAAACAGAGATTGAAACACAGCATGGAGCCAAAAAAAAAAAAATTATATGTATATATAAAAAGCTGAAAAATTGCCAGGAAAACAATGCGCTCAGATATTCCATTGATTTTTTCTGTCCACTGATAATCACAGGCTGCCGGAGTGCAACCTGTGTGCACACCCTGCTATTCTGCTGCTGGTGTGTTTATGGCTTTGCTTGATCCTATCTGACCAAGAGAATTGATTTATGGCTGAAAACAACCGTCAGCAGAGGTTTGCTCTGAGCTGGTATGAAAACATTTCACACGTTGGTGTTGATGGAAAAACCCTGGCCCAGCCTGTGTTGTTGATATTAATTTGGAGGACCCCTTGCTGGTAACCAAGGGGGCATTTTCCCAATGGAGGAGAAGGACTCAGACACTGGAAAATAGATGAGATATATGTTAGTGGCAATTGCTACTACAAAATAAGCCATTGTGTACTAAATAAATGATATTAATGAGTTTTTCTGAAGACTGCATGAGGTTTACTTGTAAAACCATAGATAGAAAGATAAAAAGATGGCCTTGAACACAGAAAAAAAAAGGTATCTATTTTTTTCAACTAAATGCTTTGAAAGAGAAATCCGTGTGACTTTGAGTCAGCAATTTGGAATTGTTAAATTTAGATGTGAAAGAAAAGTATTCTTTCTTCTGCAGAAAGCCTTTAACTTACTGTTAAGGAATTTGGCAGGGACTCACTGTCCCTTGAGTTAGAACAATCCTGTTCCCTCTCCCCCAGCTCCCCAAGCACCTTCTGTGCTTCTTGTCGCTGTGCACGTCCTTCTGACTCCAACACATCTCTAATGTTGAGTATTAAGGGTTTCAGCTCAGCAGATTGAGCTACTGCAAATCCACAGTTAAAAAGGACTTCGAAACACTGGGAGCTGGGATGTGTCCCTGTGGATTCACAGCAATCTGATGGAGCAAGGACATTCATGCCATGCAGTGCTGAGGGAATGTTTTAGGTAGAGGCAGTGGCTTTTACAAGATTGCCTACTCCAGCTACAAAAAGCAGGCAGGATTTCCACACGTGTGCCACAAAACAGGCCTGTTTTCCAAACTAAATTGGTTGCTCTAATAGAAAATATTCCTTCTCTTTGCAGACCTTTTATTTTTCTGCTAGGCTATGTTGGTTACAGCAGCTCTGCTGTCTGAAGATTTCTTGTTTAGAGATGCAAAGGGTGTCTTGACATTAGCACAAGAGAAGGGATAACAACTTCTATCTACACTTCTTTTCCATGTAGGCAGCCATTTTAGAACCTGAAACTTGCCTGAAAACTCCTTTTCCAATCTCTTTGGGTTTCTCGTCAAATCACCTTTTTTTTTCAGCCTTTCCCTATGATACAGCCAGAATAAAATCTGAGCCCATGGAGAGATATTGCAATTGCTGACTGTCCTTTTCCCATCTCCTCGAAGGATTTACAGCCCAACCTAATCTATGCAGAGGGATGAAACCCAGTCCTGTTCCAGGGCATTCCTCTTGCTCAGCAACAGGGTCACTGGTGACTGATGGCAGCTGGTGGCCTCCGAGGACAGAGAGGTCAAGTGAACCCATGCAAAGTGCTTGGCTTGTGTTTCACAGCTTTCTGGTATTGTCAGCATTAAAATAAGGTGGTTTTACATGTAGTGGAGCCACATGCACAAGAGATGCCATTGTGTGGGCATCCCTGAGAGCTCTTCTCACCCCACTGCAAGTGTTTTCTTTGGTCCTATCTTGTGGGGGAGGATAAGGCTCTTATAGTCTATAGACAAATATATATATATATTTACTGCTGACAGAGAAAGAAAAGATGATTGTGTTTTTTCGGACAACAAAGCAGCTTTGTCCCCAGGGCCCATTAGAATGCTTTGTGGATTCCCAACTGATACATTTTTGTTTGAAAGGGTTGGAGGTTCATGAGCTGTTTGCAGGACCACTCCACACGCAGGAGAAATGCTCTTCTCCCCTCCCTGCCTTCGCCAAAATTCCTTCCAAAGCTGCGGGGCCCTTCCTCTGAGGAGGCCCAAAATTATTTCTGGCTTTATAAGCATCCTTCAAATGTTCTTCTCTTTTCCATAAGAAAATATTTTCTCTCACAATAACTGCAGCTTTGGGGATGGGTTTTTTGCTGTACCGGCCAGGAGCTACGGTTTGTTCTCTGCTTTAACTAAACAATTTTATTTTTAATCTCACCCCTTTCTTTTTCCCTCTTGCAACCTTAACTTTCTGACACTGCCTCCAGATACCTTTAAACACGGTCGGTGGAAATCTGTAACGCTGCCACGGTCCTGTTATTGTTTTGCTCTGATTCTCTGATAGCCACAAGGATGTAGTCCTGCACAGCTTGTCCCAGAGGCAAGTAAATATTGACAGATTAATTCTTCTCAGATGTACAGGCCATCAAGAAGTATTGTTTTAGGATCTGCTCCTGGGAGGTGATTAGCACCATCAACTCCCGTTGCCCTCGGTGGATGTGGGGACTCTGTGGGGACTGTCTCCCTCACATGTCACCTCACAGCACCACTGCAGCTGCCTCCTGGCTTTTTGTAGAAAAAAACCCTATGGAATATCAAGTAAAATGTGAAGCCTGGAGTCATTTTTTGACCCGCTGTAGTCTCTAGGTAGGATCCCATTTTTGCTTCTGCAGACTCTTCAGGTCCCATTTTTATTCAATTCAGTAAATGTTGGAGAGCCTTGCTAGGTTTGTCTCATCACTTGATAGAAATTTTCCACAGGGAAGTAGAATCTGTTTTCCAGAGCTGTGAGGCATTTCATTTTCCATGAAAAAACTCCAGCAATGCCTAACTGCTGCTTATTTTGTCCCTGCTCATTTTCTGCTCGTATTTCATAAACCCTACTCTGTGTTAGAGTGCTGGGATATTTTGGTGGTGTTTATGTGACCATACAGTAGAGCCACTGCAATGATGAGGAGTGACATGGGCTGAGGACACAGCACATGAGTCCATGTGGAAATAGGGGTTTAAATCACTTCACACTGGTCCACAGATTTCATTCTCTCACTGATCCATATGGTTTTCATGGCCTTGCTTCATATCTAATCTATTCCTAATTCTGCAGCTCTCCAGAACATCAGTTTCAGGGATGACTCTCATTTTTCCCTCTTAAAGATCTTTCTAGGGAACAAATCTGTTTCCCTTCTAATAAATATACAATGTTGTGTCAAGCAGCAGTTGTTTTTCCTTCTTGTTGGTGCCTGAAAGAGATGGCTGTTCTCTCTCCATCTCTCACTCCTGGGGCTCCCATGTTGCCTCCTGCTTGGAGATCTCTCACACCCTGATGTGAGAGTGGCTCTGATGCCACTGCTTCTGGGTCCCACCACAGGACTGGAAGGGAGGGGGGATGGTTTTCCTCTCTGTCCCCAGGTGCGTGTGACCCTTGGTGGGGTGACACTCTGGTTTCACTCCCTCCAGTTCGTGTTGCTTTTTTATCTTCTTTTCCCGTCAGAGTCGGGATTAAATGCTCAAGCGACCGTGTTTTGTGTTCCGACTCAGATGTTTATTAATTCTTATCTATAGTGCAGTCTCACAAGCTGCAAGTTTTACCTAACAAAGTAGAAAATAGCTCTATCTCTACCTCTCTACAAGGTCTTTTAAGGATGAATTGTCCAATTATGAAATGACACCTAAATTATTTTTACTTTTAACCCAATAACCAACCAACCTTGGCCCCCAATGCGGATTTTTCTGTCCAATTACAAGACATCATCCAGACCCATGAACAAGAAGGTAAAAAAGAAGGACTGGCCTACACCCTATAACCTCCATCTTGCTTTATATATATTACTATATTCTAAAACCTTGAACTCTAAGCATGTGATATTATATGCTTCTATTCAAACTACACGGCCATAATCCCAGTTCTATCACTCAATTTTGGAAGCCTTCTCCAACGCCTCGGGTCAAATGCAATGTTTGCTTGGGGGTCAGTTCCTGCCAGCACAGAAAACCTAAAATTCTCAATGCCCAGGGTCCCAACAATTTGGAATCCTAACACCATCCTTCCCTTCTGTCCCCAGCCATGTGCGGCGTCGTGGCCACCATCTGGTTCCCGGTGTGCGCCCACCGCGAGACCACCATCATGAGCTTCGGCTACTCGCTGTACACGGGCTGGATCGGCTCTGCCCTCTGCCTCTTCGGGGGCTGCGTCATCGTCTGCTGCTCGGGGGACGCGCAGACCTTCGGTGAGAACCGCTTCTACTACGGCTCGGGCTCCAGCTCGCCCACCCACGCCAAGAGCGCCCACGTGTAGATGCCCCGCGGCCGCCGCCCGATGCTTTGGCTGGTGGGTTCACGTGGCCCTGGGTTTGCTGTCAGGCTCCCAGGGGGAGGTTTAGAAAAGCAGCACAAATGTCTGGTAGTTTGAAGCGTTGTCCTCCCCGTCACTTCCCTGCCCTCCCCTCTTTCTCTAGAAAGACAGCTCCGGCCAGCCCTACCTCTTGGTCCTCACCGTTTTGTCCCCGCCACCTGCGCCCATCTTCTTTGGGGTTGTGGTGTGGGGTTTTAGGGATTTCAGTTTATCTTCTGGCTCCCCCGATTATAGGAGAGTTTAAAGCAATAAAACAGAAATGAGAGAGACACTTTCCCACTGTTAGGAGGACTCTGACAGCTTCTCCCCCATCCTCACTGTTTGATTTCCCCCACTCAAGGTCACGGCTCTGGAACGGCTGGGGAGAGAGGATAAGGAGAATGGCTGCCCTCTCCCACCGGGCAAATGTTTCTCTTTTGGAACAAGAGGAGGGGATTTTTCTGCCTTTCTCTGTAAATACTTTTGTATGAGTCTGACCATTTTAGTAACAGTGTTTCCCCCACCCCCACAGTCATCAGTATGAAGGAAACCGAACCCAAAGGTCCTAATGACATGGTAGATAACAGTGCCTTTTTAAATAGTTATAAATGACTTTGGGGGCTATAATCCCTGCCCTCTGATTTAGTTTATTCTTTTTTTTTTTTTCTTTTGTACAGATCAGTTACTAAAAAATGTATTTTTACATTTTTTTAAACTCCTTTCTTTCTTCCTCTAAGTTTGTGTTCTGTCTTGCCTCGTTAAAGCAACATATTTTAACATGCAGTTACAATACAATTCTGGTGAGTACTGATGATGCCTTTGTACTTTCAGTGAAATACTGTACAATAAATAACAGAGTACCTGCAACCCCTGACTTCCTTTTTTTCCTTCCTTCCTGTGTGTTTCCATAGCCAGTTTTTCCATGACAGGGTTTTGCCAATGATTTTGAAGATTTTTTTTTTTTTGGTAGCAGTTCAGGATGAATAATTCTGCTCTGCTGTGGCATTAAATGAAGAATATTTAAAATATGAGTAATCTTCCTGCATGGGACTGTCCATTATGTTATCCTTTGGTTCTTTCAATGCTCCCAGTAGCAGCTTGTACCAGTGGTACCCACTTGTGGGTTTCCTTATACTGGGAAGAATTAGAAAGCCCCTGAAGTGGTGGAGATGACCCCAAGCACTGTGAAGTTGAGACCTCGCATTGCTGAAAGTGCTCTCAACTAAAGTAGGAGCCTGATCTGGGGTCATTGCTCTGATTAAAACTGTGTAAGATCAAGATCTAACTCTGTCCATACCAGCGGCTGTAGCAATTTAATTACACTGATACAAAATCCCATCTGTTTCCAGAGATGTTAACTCAGTTCAAACAGTTTTTGTAAGCCAAGAGAAGGAAAAGAGTAATAGCTGCTGTTCAGGCATGGGCAAGGGGAGAGTCCCAGTAGAGACGTAGGAGGAGGAGAAGGGTCTGAGCAAAGTTTTTTGGGGTGATGTATAACGGGAAAACAAGGCTGTCAGTCAAACCTCGTGCATTCTGGACTGTCCTTGGTCTGCTTCAGCTGGAGAAACCGAACTGAGTGATGCAGCCACGACCAGGATGCTGCAGCTCCCACCTCTCCCCTCCTCCACGTGGGAAGCTGGAGCATTTAAAAGGAGCCAGAGGGGGGCTGGTTGTGCCCCGCAAGGACCCTTTGCCTCCCTGGCCCAGGGACGGGCAGCATCCCGAGCATCTGCCTCTCACACCGAGCAGCCTTGAACGCGGCTCTGTTGTGTGAGCTGTACATCGCAGTGCAATGTCCCCAGGGCGGGCGGCGGGCGGTGGCAGGACACTTGTGCCCATGACATCACGGGCAGGGCACAGGCGGTTCTTGTGCAGCCGGAGGACGCTGTCAGTGCTGCCATTGATGTGCGGGTGCCCTGGGCGGAGGGGGGCACAGACGTGCCAGCTTGTGCAGGCTGCCCGGGGATTGTGGATTGTGCCCGCAGATTTACGCTCTTAACCCCGGGACCGACTGCGGCGTGGGACACCTCGGAGCAGAAATCCCATGGAATGCCGCCTGCAAACAGCGCTGGAGCAAACTGGGAGGGAAAGGCATTGGAACACCTGTGTCGGATGCCTGGGGGAGGGTTTTAGTGATGCGGGAGGTGCATGAGCTGTCGGGAACGAGCCCTACCAGGCAGCGTTAAAGGGATTTTTTTTTCTGCCCACACCCTTAGGATGCACCTTGTCCTTTCGAATCTCACCCATTCCGTGATCCTCATGCACGTGGTGCTGGGGGGACCTTGGCAGGGGATGGTGCTGGAGCTCTGTGTGCTCTGCCTATAGCCACAGGTTACCAATATCCGACCTCAAATCCAACTCTTTAAAGGCCATAGGAGTGCTGCTCAGAGGAAGGAAGAAGTTTTTTATTTCAGGAAAGATTATTAAAAACCAAACAAAGCAAAGCAACCACGCAGCAGCTGCAGGGAAAATGTACATGTGCAACCATGGGGTGCGAGGAGATGGGGCCAAGAATGTGATGGGGTATTAGTGCTGGCACCACAGAGGGGGAGTGTTCTGAGGAAGCACAAAGAACATGAAACTTTTCTAGTTTTTAAAGGATCAAAGCTGAAACACCTGCTTTGTGCTCCCCCCAAACACTCTGCTCCCCTGTGGGACTGTCTTGGTCTGGATTGGCCACAGCACTGTTGGCTCATGAAGGTTTTTAATGCTCATTTGCTGACCCAAAGCCTCAAAACAGGATCAAATATAATTCTCCTGAATCAAAAAACTGCTCCATGCTGTTCCTGACATCAAGTGTGGGGTGGTGGCTGTGAGCAATGGTGGTGGCCTCAGTGTGGAGGTGACAGTCCCTGATGCCCAGCAAAGTTGTCCCCAGCTCCACCAGGACCAGCTGGAGCTCTTGATCCCATCCCCTGATGGCAGAGCACCTGGCAGGCTCCCCACTCCCCAAATCACAGGGACAGCAGGAAGGACCCTTTGGGGGGCACACTGGTGGCCCTGAGCACCCCAAAGGGGACAGGCAGCTGTGTCTGCCTCTCCACGGCCCCACTGCCCATGCAGGGAGGGGGCAGTGCTGTGACATCTCAGTTCCCCCAAAGGAAAGGTGAGTGCCAGCAGATGGGAAGGCACTTGTGCACCCCAGGCGTTTGCACTGCAATAGTCAACCTGTGGTCGTTGGCTTTAGGGTTTTTCCTTCTTTTCTTTTTTTTTATTGTGTAAACAGATAACCATTTTCTCTCACAACACTGCAAGTAAATAAAAAAGTCAGCCCGCTGAAATGGATCTTCTAAAATAGAAATTTTGAATCACTTAAAGCAAGATTTTGTTAATCTCTAGCTTCAATTTAGCACTGGAAAAGTATCAGAACTTCAGGGACTGATTGGCTTAACAAAATTTAACATGGGAATTTTTTATTATTAGTTTTTGGTTTAGTCTTTCATGTAAAAGATTTACATTACTATGGAAACTAATTCTAAGACACATTTGTCTCTGGCTTTCTTTACAAATCCCTTAGTTCCTCTTTGATTTTTAAATGTAAAGGCACACAATAAAGCTTTATGCATTTATTAAAATATACAGATTTTGGTAAATTTAGATTTTTTTTTCTTAGTATCTTGATTATATATATGTATTATATGTATAGTTGTCAACAACACAGTCATTTGAAAATAAAAATCACTCCATAACATATCTGCATATTTTTTTCTTTCTCATGACACACTACAAGACCCCATTGTACAATGCACCAATGGGCTTCTGGAAACCACAAAAAAAATAAAAATGGATAGAACAAACTGCTTTTAACAAATACACCAACTTCATACCAGAACTGCAGAGAATTGTTACACCAGAAAGTACCACCTGCAAAAAAAAAAAAAAAAAAAAGCACGATACACATCAGAAAGACCGAACAAAACGAAGTGAAGGTCATTTACAAGCTGGATTTACAACATCCCATGTTGCTGGGGTGTGATTTCGCTGCCATGTGGAGGATGCTGGAGTGCTGGGCCTCGGACTGAGGGGGTGTGACCATGTGGAGTGAATTTGTGGAGGGGCTGAGATCCTACAGAGTCAGCCTGGAAGGTTTGAGGTATTTATGCTCCATCTGTACCATGCATTTGGCCCCTCAGGGCGTGTGCCCTGTGGAAGGCAGGCAGGCACGGAGGGGCTTTGTGCCTCTCACCAGAGGTGGGAGCAGGATGGTCCCGCTCTGCCACGTCCTCCTGACAGCTCAGGGATGTGAGAACCTCCCTCAGGGCACCCAGAGGAAAGGCAAAATAAGCACTTGCAGCTCTTCCCAGCCCCCTGGCCAGCAGTGCCCAGAGGTGATGGTCACACCTGGACATTTTGCCTTCTCAGCCTTTGCTCGTACCCACTGAAGAGCCCAATGCTGCTGCAAGAGACAGCACGTGAGTTCCCAGAGGCTGAACCCGCACATCTCCCAGGAACTGCCACCTGGAACGGGGAGCAGGGATCCTGTAAACCAGCCCTTGGCCACTGGGAAACCCCCAAGACCTGTGACTTGGTCACCTTCTCCTTAAACACCTCTGTTGGGTGGGTTGTGGTGGGCTCAGGAGGAGGGTACAGCTCCCACCCCCAGCATGGCAAGGGTTGACAGCAACCCATCCACATCCAACAGTGCCATGGCATCAAATGCTGTTCCCTGGTGGTCCCGGGATGGGCCACAGCCATCCTGCCCCAGCACTTCCCCAGGAAAGGGAAGGAGGATGGGTGAATGGGAATGGGAGCAGCTGAAAGGCTGCTCAGACCCTATGGAGAAGTTCCTACAGACACCAAAGAGCAAGGGGTCAAGCCCTTGTCGAATCATACGGCGTGACTAGAGCGGACGTGACAACAGACACTGGTACTGGTAACTGCTCTGTAGCAAGAGATTAAGGCTGCAAGAAGAACAGGCTTCGACTCAACAGGGTGCTTGGGCATGAGTTTGTGGCTCGGCAGGTGCCCAAACACCGTGCGGAAGCAGGACGAAAACAACTGCCTTGGATATGGTATAGTACAAGAGCTGGTAGGAAAATAGCATCAGTCTTTCTCCCTGAAGACATAAAGCCAGACCTGCGAGGTGCCATCTCTCTTGGGGTACTTCTAAGGCATCAAGGAGGAGAGCAGCCAAGCGTGGGTGAGCGGTGACTGTCACAAGAGGAGCTCAGCACCGCTGCAGAGGTTTCCCGAGCTGGCCCAGTGCACATTGCAACAGTTTTTCACTGGGACACACTCAGGATTTCTGCTTGTGGAAGCCTGGTAGGGGTGGACAGCAGGAGTCGATGCCAAAACAAAGCTTACAGGTCCTTTAGCCAAATCCTCACTCCCATCCTGAAGCTGCTGCAGAGACCAAGTTTCCCTTGGCTTGCCTGGAGCACTCCAGGTTAAGATCTGCAGAATTGGATGCTCTTCTCCACTGGGAAAAGGACTGTAGTTTGTCACTGGGACAGGAGCTGGAGGGAAACTTTTGCAGCCCCAGGCAGAGCGTCTCCATCAAGCCCTTGCTTCCCAGGAGTGATGGGGCTGGGCACAGTCCAGGCACCCTTTGCACCTGCTTGCCCACAGAGAGTGCCAGGCAGGTGTTTTGGGAGCCTGAGCCTCATCCAGTGTACCAAAACATTAATGGTTCTCAATCTCCACGAGGATATTTCCATATTGGAAATCCTGCCCCTGTTGATGTTCAATTGTCCCCTGGGATGCCAGCAGTAGCCCATGGTACTGGGGGTTGGTCTGGGCTGCACTGGAGCCCTGGGATGGATCCATCTGCAGCCTTCTGTAGCTGGGGGGAGGATGGGAGTTGCTGTCTGATGGGTTTTGGTTACTGCTTGTTCAAAAAGATTTTCCTTCACCACAGTGTTTTACACGAAGCATGATGGGCTCCACAGCTGGACCTGCTGATAATCACTGACCAAACCCCATCACTGCTGACTGATGGTTCTGTGGGGATACTGGCAGCAGAGAGTCTGATGGCACTTCTGGGGGCCATGGCCATGTTCAGGGGGTTTAACATCCACCTGCCAACCACCCCGCAAGCCACCAACTCTGTTTGGTTCCAGACTGAAATACGGACACTTAAGGAATGAGCAGCATTTCAGTGTTTTTATACAGCACCCACCAAGCCAAGGTCAAAAACAGAGAATATTGTACAAGGTGCAGACAGCAGCAGGGAGACAGATTTCAGCCACCAAGACTTCTCTGCTTGCTACCCATGGCCCAGCCCTGCCAAGACGTGGCTGACCCATGTGCTGTTTTGTGAGGGCATGGATGGGTGCCTGGACCACTGAGGGCAGAGTGAGCACTGGAAGGTGCCCAGCACGGTGAGGGAATGACAGCACAGTCATTTTTATAAAAGACACAAGGTGGTGGAAGCAGTGCCCAACCTCAGACTGGTGATGTTCAGAGGAATGTGTGGTCCTCGTTGACCATTTGTACAAAGAGGGTTGAGCCAAGAGCAGGTCACAGCCCTCAGTGTGACCAGGAATGGGATCAGAGTCCCAGACAGAGATTTGGAGCATTGGGCTGTGCTGGGACTTGAAGGTTGGACTGAGACATAGACTAACTTTGAATCACAGTATTGGGATTTGGGGTGTGGGGATGGATGTGGGGGAAGCACTGCTCTAGTGCAGTGTGTCAGAATGGGCCATGGAAACACTGTGTGATGGAATCAACTATGCATCTCTGAGCTTCTCCCATCTCCATTTTGCTCCTACCCACCTCTCTGTGCCTCTGGCTCAGCTATCACTTCTAGGTGGTTCAAAGGAAAAAACACACATGCCAAGAAAGTGCCAAAAATTTTAGAGTGGCATCCCACCTCTGCAGCCATTGGGTGGACATTCCCTGGGGACAATTTGACTTGTCCCCTCACGCGGCTCCTTCCACCTCTCAACACCCTCCTGGTTTGGCACATCTCCCACTCCGCTGCCTCCACTGGTGCAGCTGGTGCTGGGAGATCAGCCAGTGCAGGGGATCAGCCAGCATTCAACAGTGACACCCCACTGGTGGAGCTGGCACGGGCCACGGGTGGTTTTGGTTCGGGGTCAACGACAATCGCAGAGCGTGTCCCGAGTACCAGAGGTGAGCAGGGCGGTGGTGGAGGACCCAGGGAGGATGGGGCAGGATGGGGGGAGCCACGGGGACCCTTCCTCATCTCCTGGGCGGTGCGGCGCCCCGCTGCCTGTCCTGCTACTCGGGCGAGTAGTCCAGCTCGTCGTTGGCGATCAGAGCATCCGACGGCGGTTTGTGCCGGCCTTTGCTTTTCGGCCTGCTACTTGTCCGATGGCTTTCCTTGGCCCCCGCCATTTGCTGGTAGGAGAAGCTCTTGTCCTCAGGAGGACCCCAGGCAGGGTAGCTCTCCCCCTCGGGGGCGAAGGAGAAGCCGTCGTCCACGGAGAAGGGGTCGACGTCCACGTCGTAGCGCTGGTAGGTGCTCTGGTGCAGGGCCTCCTCCCGGGCACTGATCTCCAGCGTGCTGTTCCACATCCCATAGCCAAAGTAGATGAGCAGACCTGGGGTGGGAAGAGAGAAAGGGTTGGACCTGAACTACCCACTAGTCCCGCTAGCCCTACCTGATGTCACCTTCCTGCACGAATGCTGTCACTGGCAGCACATGTATCCAGAGTTCTGATTTCCAGTGGATCATGGGATTAACCTACCCCTAGGTTAACCTAGACATCGGCACAGAGAAATCTAGACTCCACATGCTGTGGACTAGCCATGGGGGACTGATGTGAGGTTAAATCAGGACCACACATCTCTCCCAGAAAAAACAGTGGGATGTCCCATCCCCAACAGCCGGGGATGGGCTGGTGGAGCTCATCACACATAGTGCAATGGTTTAATTGACTCTTTGCTGGCAGCACAAGAGGTATTAGTTGTACCCACAGGGCAAAGTCCTTAATTACAGCAGATTAAATTGATGCCTTGGAGTGATCTTTTCTTCCAGGTAGAAGGAATTTCCCTGGATTTGCAGCTTCATGTATTGCCTTCAGGGGCCAAAAAAACACTGAGTATGTCTTCTCCAGGCCAAAAATTCAGATGGCAGCTCCTGCCCAATGGCTTGGCTTGGATGAGCTATGAGAGCTGCTTTATTTTTCTTTGGTTTGTGGAGTAACTGGGTTAGAATGTAAAGCACTATGGATAAGCTGGACTCCTGGTTATGTGTCAGAAAACCTAAATCTGGAAAAAAAAAGAGTCCACAACAGAGTCTGTGAGTCCTAAGATACCCCCACCCCAACCTAAAGAACTTGGGCTAAAAGGAGATACAGTCTACAGATCTGACTTTACCAGGGCTTCTGGGATTGGGCGGCTCTGGGCTTTGGAAAAGCAGTGCTGAAATACTGGTGTGGGCTGCTGAAAACCTCAAGTGGGTGACATAGCAAGAAATCAGGCTGATTTCTATACAAAACCTGCCTGCAAGGCAATTTCCAGGACCCGCCTACTTTGTATCATAAAAGACATCAAAATAGTCACCTTTACATGGAGTCATTCTCTTCCATGAAACTGATGTTTTCTGGAGGTGTAATTTTCCGTTTAGCTGTGGTTCAGGGGCTGGATAAAATGAGATTTCTAAGAACTTCAGGATGCAAGGGGCAGGTAAGAAGGACTGGGTGTGTCCCAGGCATCAGCCTATGCACTCTAATTAGTGAAGTTGTTATTATCAACACCCTTCCAAAAGAGCGTCAGTGAAAAAGTTAAAATAAATGAACCTGGGACTCACCCACAAAACACCAGACGGCAAATCGGATCCACGTGACTGTGGAGAGCTTCAGCATGAGATAGATATTCACCAGCATGGCAAAGGCAGGGACAAAGGGCAGGCACGGGGCCATGTAGGGCAGCTTCTTGGGGTTTTCTGGCTGCTGCAAGATCACAAACACCAGCACAGCGATGAGCAGGACCATCAGCACGACCAGGAGGACAGCCCACCAGCTCTGCTCAGAGATGTAGTCTGACCCAAAAATGATGAAGGAGCAGAAGATGAACATGAGGACGAAGAGCAGGAGCACACAGGTGGTGACCGTGTGGCCAGTGGCCACCGTCGGGCGATCCATTTTCCCCGGCAGCCCCAGGTGGATCCGCATGGTGTAGTACCGAGGGCCAATCAGCTTCTTCAGCTTGATGAGGTAGATGTTCTCAGACTCATCTGCCTCTATGCCCGAGGTCATGTCAACAGTGCCATAATTGGGGTGATTCACATTGTAGGCAGATTTATCGGATTTCCCAATCAGCATCTCGTTATCTCCTAACGACGGCAGGTTTTTTGCCCCACACGTGTTGGTTGGTGGGCCAGAGAACTCCTCTCCTTCACTCCCAGGCGAGCAAGCTTCCTTCTCACAGTCAGCCAGGATGCCCTCCTTCTTCTTGGTGTGCTCCTCGGAGAGGAATTTGACAAAGCCATCAATGTCACTCTCAGGTTGGTACCGGAGGAGCAGGACACAGACAGACACCAGCGTGTAGGCCAGCAGGGTGCCAATGGACATCATTTCAATCAGGTCCCTCAGGCTGACCAGCAAGGAGAGCAGAGCTGCCAGGAACCCGGACACGATGCAAGCCACGACAGGAGTTTCCGTGTAAGAGCTGACGTGGGACAGAAACCTGGAGCACAGAACAGTCACAGAGAGTTAAAATCACAGAGGTTTCCTGCTGCAAGAACCCTTCCCTGGTTGTAGGGGATAGTCTCAGGGATCCCTTCAGCTCTTGTTGCTTTTTGGAACTTTGATTCCAGGGTGGGGCTGGCAGCACTGCTGAAGTTGAATCTGGAGTTAATCTGGGTCTGACCAGCTCTGTAATGACCACACGGATACTTGCAAATAAGCACCCAGATTTTATCCATATAAACTGCTCTCCTTTGCAAGTAAACACTCATCCTCACATAATCAGAATCTCTAGGTACCAGCACCAAGTAAGAAACTGTAGGGTATGCTGCTCCTGATATTTTCCCCCCAGGATACTGCTTTGGCTTGTGCCCAATTCTGCATCCCCTGTGTCTGTGCACACCCATTGCTCCAATGTCGGGGTGTTGGAACCCCCAAACTCACCAGCACCATTTCCCCTCAGATCCCAAAAATAATTCCAGCATGTGCATGACTGACCTGAAGAGCAGCCCATCACCAGCCATGGCGTAAATGACTCTGGGCATTGGGAAGAGGGAGCCCAGCAAGCTGACAGTCAGGCCAGCCACAGACCCAATGGCAACGATGAATTTGGCTGCGTAGAAGCCGTGGACCACAAACATTTCCATCAGTGGGGACTCGGTGTCAATGGCATCGTAGGGCACCATCAGTGTGAGGATCATGCTCACCTGGGCAAGGCAAGAAGAGCAGGACAGGGGTGTCAGCATCAGCACTGGGGGCTGCTGGGGATTCTCAGGGTGGAGGGGATGTAAAATGCTGGGTCTGTTTGCCCTTTGTTGTAGGGTGGTTAATTCAGAAAACTGTGGGGTCTTAGTCTCTGACACCCAAAGGCAAGAAGGGGATGCTTGAACCTTGCTTCTGGGGTGATGCAGGAATCAGGTGAGACTGGTGAGACTGGTGAGGCTGGTGGGACTGGTAGAGTTAGTAACACTTGGCTGCATTCCTGTGTGGGAAATAATGCTGGGGCAGACCCCAAATCCAGATTGCATTGCTTGGAGCAACACTCTGGCTCTATATGAGTCAAAGAATTTGTTTTCATGAGAAGCCTACTCCCATGCAGGAGAGGTGAGTTTCTTTGAAATGTTCAGAACTGTGTTTTTTCTCCTTCATAACTAATTTTTGCTCTTTTGCAAGGAAAATCTCTGAGCACAGGCATGCTTTTATTGAGGTGTAGAGCAGTGCAATCTCACACAGCCATCCCTGCCCATCCTTCCCCTCACTTGGATCCTCTCCCGTATCTCCAGCAGAGGCAGTGCTGCTTTTCCCAGAAACACAGAGAAAGGATGCTGCAATGCTGCTGCTCCTCCGTCTTTGCTTCTCTCCTGGGTGCAAAAATAGCTGTGGATAGGGATGAGAAAAAAACTGTCTGCCACCAGGTCCCTGCAGCTGGCAGAGGGGTCTTGTCAGGTGACAGGAGCTTGGGGACAAATGGAGAGGAGCCTTGGCAGGCACTGTGCAGGTGCCCAGAAGGGACTCACATGGTACACACATATATATATATGCATACTTATATATTTATGTACATTCACACCTGTGTAGGGACTACTTACAGACACATAAGCTGTCAGGCACGTGACGAGTGAGGCTGTGATGGCATAGGGAATGGAGGTGTTGGGATTCTTTGCCTCTTCTCCCGTGGTAGCAATGATGTCAAAGCCAATGAAGGCGTAGAAACAGGTCGCAGCCCCCTTGAGCACCTGTGGGGAGGATCAAACACCTGGGTGCCAGGAGGGAGGCTGGCACCCAGCCAGGGAGAGGGAGCTGAGCACAAATGGAGCAGCCCTATTGTTGTGCCCTGTCTGAGCTACAGAGTGAGTGGGCATAGGTCAGGGGGTGTACATGTAGCTCTGGGGACTGACCCTGGGAGCACCCCTAACACACTGATCTGATCTGATCTGTTCTGGGGAAGATTTCAACCTGTGCCCTGAGCCACTGGAGGCATCTGCAGCTCACCCCACAAACCTGCGCCCACGCAATGCCTGAACCTGCTGGGAGATCCTGCCACTGACAGAGGAGACAAGCAACCAATTTCAGGTTTGCTTTCACCAGTTTGCCTCCACCCCAAATCCATTTTTATGAGTAGGGATCTTGGACATGTTTACACGTTCTGCCTTAGCAAGATGTCTCATGTGGCAGCAAGATCTGCTCGCAGAGGAAGCAGGAGAGAGCAGCCACTGTCAGATGTGAGCCGCTTCCCAAACAACCTCTGTTTTGCTTGGAAGCTGCAGACAGGTTAGGAGCACACACTGGAGCGCTTGGATGAGGAATTATTTGTACTGTTTGGTTATTTTTTTTTAATGTGATTTTTTAAAATATACAATATTAGCGAGGACATTTATATGAAAGGAACGCTGGAACAGGGCAAAGACTGCCTGGCTGTGGGTGAGCTGATCTGGAGCTGTGAAACCCTTGCAGCTTGCTGGGTACCACCTGTCCATCACACCTCTGTCATCTCAGTGTCGAGTGATAATGCACACAGTAAAACTCACCTCTTTCAGAGACTGTCTCTAATTATCCTTTTTAAGTATGCTCTATGCTCCTGGGAATCTCACACTTGTGCTTGGGGGTGGATTCACTTTTACAAACAACTTGTGAGACAATGAACCAGCTGAAAAGGATGAGACCACACTACTGGGTATGCATTTATCATTTAAAACTACTTTTTTTTGGTGCCAAGAGATATTTGATGCATTGAATTGGACCAAAACAGACATTTTCTCTTTTCTCTTTTTGACTCCTATTGTATAACAATCCAAGCACAACCTGAAGGTAAATACGACCTCTTTTCTCAAGTGAGCCTCAGTGGTCTTCTCCTCACTGTTGTTCCCTGGCAAATAGGCATTGATTTACTGGAGGAAGGTGCAGCTATTGTATGGCAGTTTGGGACCCTTTCAATAATCAAGATTTTTGGTTTACTTTACTTTCTTGCTTATTTTTCTGCACCAAACCCCAATGGAGTTGAGCAGTGTAAATCTGAGAAATTATCTTGGGTTTAGGCCAGCTGAGATATTTTCAGTCTCTGTTCATCCTTGGATAAAAACCAGTGCAAGCAAGCTAAAAAAGCCAAATATGTCCAAATTCTCAGTAAGCTTTGAGGGAACATCCATAAAATAAGTACTGGCAGGTGGCATTATGAAGTGCTCAAAACAAATGCTTGAGAACATTGTTGTTGAAATACAGCCAACAAAAGTACATCCCTGCTCCACAGAGGCTGAGCCAGCTCTCTGGAGTGCCCTGTCTCAGATAGCCACAGCATTTTGCTCCATTGCCTGGCAATTGGTGGCATTTCCTTGGGGATACTTTCATGTGGAGTTTGGCTCTGCAGAAGGACATTTTGGAAATGTTCTGGGTTTAGGCTAAGTGGAGTTAGGAGATAACTGCAAAGTGTTGCCGTACTCTTTGGGTTTGGTGGAGAGAGCAGGTGTGGACCCAAGCCTGCACTCTTGGGGCTTGGAGGTCCCTGGCCAAAGCACAGGTGGATTTAGCAGGGCTGGGTTCTGGACGGTGCAGCAGAATTGGGGTGTTGTACACCATGAGCAAAGCTGAGTGTGAGGCAGCACTCAGGAGCTGTGTGTCCCTCTGTGCTCCCAGGACTTACCCCTGGCCATCCAAATGGCAGGAATTGCCCTTCAGCCCAGTTGTCACTTTTGATGTAAAACAGACCAGCAATCATGATGAAGACCCAAACTGCCAAGTTAATGACATTGAGCACATTGTTCAGTCCCACGGAGTTCTTCACCCCCATGGCCACAATGATGGTGACAATGACAGCAATGACCAGAGCAAGAAGGTCAGGGTATGACTCCTCTCCTTTCCCTAGGTGAGAGAAAAGAGATGTGTTACTCTCCATCCACAGAATATCCAGGAACTCTGTGGAGGAGTTTAAACACTTTTCAGACCTTGAAGTTTTGCAGAACTCTTTGGTCTCATTGCAAAAGTGGTCTCCAGAGGCCCATGCCTTCACTAGCTAAAGTTGTTTAATTAAGGTGATAAATCTTGACATCTCAAGACACCATTCGGACTTTTGGGAGAGCAGCAAACCAATGACTGTGTCTCAATTTGCATAACAGGTATCTGCCAAGTATTCATTAAAAATCAATCAGTCATGAAGTTTTCATGACACAGGTACAGGACAGCTGGCTGGTTTGGTTACTGGTAGGATTCATGGACTGTTGCTGGAACTGCTTGGTCATACAGGATCACCACATCCCCCAGTCCCCTCCAGCACAGCAGACACCAGCTTGTGTTCTCTAACAAAATTCTGAGTGTGCCCCAAGGGGACCAAGCAGGGTGTTTGCAGTGGGTGAAGCATTTCTGTGCTGCCCTTACCCTCTGACATTCGACTATTTCTGTGCATGTATTCTAAATGCCAGCTCATCCCAAAGGGGCTCAAACTATCATGCATCCCATCCCCTCCACCCTGCCCGTGTGCCAGGCTGCCGAGGCAAAGCACCGGAGCCAGACAGACGGTAAATAATGAATGAAGCCTAATATCCCTGTCTGACTTCTGACGAGCCTCCAATTACTTTCCAGGCCCTAATTAAGGGAGGTGTCTGTGCCCAGCAGGACTCACCCAGGCCGTTGAGCGTGCCCACGCTGCTGATCATCCAGCGGCTGATGGTGTGGTTGGCCAGCGAGTCGAACATGCTGCTGAGGGCGCTGGCACCCGCCGCCGTCCCGATCAGGTACTCCAGGATGAGGTTCCATCCGATGAAGAAAGCCACAAACTCCCCCACGGTCACATAGCTGTAGGTGTAGGCAGAGCCCGTGGTCTTGGGCACTCGCACGCCGAACTCAGCGTAGCAAACGCCTGCTCGGAAAAAAACGGGAAGCAGCGTGAGGAAAACGTGGTTGGAGAATGGAAGGAGTAAAACTGCCCTGGTGCCGGGTCAGGACTGCAGTCAACATCAGGAACACAGAGACATCGCATGGTGACCCTCCTTCCCCCATTTCTTGGCTTAAAAACCAGAAAAATTTCCACTAAAATCAAGTTGTGATGGTTGTTTTTTTTTGTTTGGGTGTTTTTTTGTTTTTTTTTTTTGAGAAGACAAAGTCCAAAACAGCCAGACATTTACATGGAATCCTGGACCAGTGCTTCCCAGAGGAAGATGCCACAGGAGGGCTCACAGAAGGCTACACCTCTCCCTCCCCCAAACTTCCAGTCTCCAAACTCACCCTGCATTATTGCTCTGCAGATCCAGGCATGAGCACTATCCAGATAATCCCTGCTCTTGTACATACCCAGGCAAGAGGAGTTTGAAGACATCTTACATAGAGAACATAACTTATTTTAACACTTAAAAAATATTGTATTTAAGTCTTCTAAAGAATATTTGCAAAACTAACTGTGCAGAAGAAAAAAAGAAAAGCAAAAAGAAGTATTTAACTGTAAACGTTTGGGAGGAGAATTAATCAGACTTTAATGCTTTGTGAACTCCTTGTGTGCTTACTGTGTCCGGATAATTTTTAATAAAAACCTGACCCTGACACATTGATGTATTAAAACAACCATTAGCTTTTTTTTAAAGGAATGGATGTACTTAGTCTCAAATTCCCCAAATATTATTCAGGACAAGTGCTGGAAGTTTAACACTGTTTAAGCCCCTGCCCCAAAGACCCCAGTAAAGTTCATATGGGTTAATTGGTTAAGGCTGTTACTACCATTGAGTAAACACCTAGTAATTATTGAGCTCTCTATCAACCAATATTCTCCATTTAGAAGATAATAATTGCTTCAAATTTGCAATCAGTTTAGTATAGAGAGGGGAATGAATAATTTATAAAAGTGTTATGAGGTGGCTGCTCTTACTTTAAGTGCCATTTTTACACTATACAAACACAGAGTTATTGAATCTCTCAAGCTGAATTTGGTAGTGCTTCTTTTCTTGCTTTTGGAGGATTTTTATATTCCATTCACTGCTTGACTTGAATGTGGGCTGCTTTGCAATGGGACTCTTCAAAACTTGATTTCTGCAGAGCAGCCCAACAGGAGCCACAAGACATTTCCATCATCCATCCAGCCCTACCGACAGTCATTATTCAAAGTTGATGAAAAATGCATGCACTCAGCAAAGGTACAGCGTTCACAGATAACTACAGGCCTGAATGTTTTATGAAACTGGTGCTCTGACGGAGACAAGTATCTAGTTTCTCTCTTTGATGGCCTTAAAATATATATATATACATATATATATACACTCTTTCTTGTAGGCAGCTCTCCTTTTAGCCAATGACAAGATAATGATTGAAGAGGATGGTTATCGATATACAACAATAATGCCAAAGCAAAGAAATGAATATGTATAAAATGTTGGAGTTTTTGATTATTCTACTAGGATACTGAAACAGAAGTGTAGTTTTTCACTATGGGTTGGGTACAGCAATAGGTTGAGAATATCAGCATTAGGTGTCGACATGTGTTACACCACATACATAAATATATAATATATACTAATGTCTGCTGTATTCGCACTTTATTATTATTACTATTGTTATTATTGTTATTATTATTATTGTTGTTGTTATTTTATTATTTTTACAATCTAACTGCACAATAAACTGTGTTACTCAGTAACTCCTTGGCAGCTCAAGCTATTCAAGCTATCTTGTCCCCTTTATCCAGGGGGACACAACTCTCCCAGTGCTCCTGCACAGCCAGCCCAGCTCTGGGACTGCAGAGAGAAGCTGAGTACATCCTTCCTGTCACAGCTGTTTAATTTGGAGACAGACTTATCTTCTTGCCCCCAATAAAGAATGTTTGCAATTTCTGAAGGAAAAAAGTCAACAGAGTGTTTTTTTGAAAGAGCAAACATTCTACAGAGGACCATTCCTTTTCCTTGAATGTCGGCTATGCTTGTGCAATTGGTGTGACAGTCATTACAGTGGTGTAACTATACAGTTATTGACATTGTTCAGCAGGACATAAACACAGCTGAATGGTCTTGGTCCTTCCAAGATTCCATCCACAGAACAGCCACTGGGCTGCACAACCAGTGGCATGAGGAGTTGGTGCTTTTGGTGTGCTGGCATGGTGGTGGCCGTGATGTGGATGCTGGCTCTGTCACTGATACCTGGCACAAGGCTACACAGGAACCATGAGACATCCCATAGGGCAATGATGGCCGTGATGTTTCAGGTGAAAAATAACTTCTGAGAGGGGCCTTTCAGCTGCTCTGGACGTAACTCCAAATAATTCATGATACCACACAAGAAATTCAGAGGCACCATGTTTCATAAACCAAGAGCAGCCAACTTATTGAGGAAGGCATGTTACTTTCATCAAGCCACAGAGCCTGTGTGCATTTCATGATCACCATGATGTATAAAAGGCAGCTACATAAAGAAAACTCCCACAGAGCAAGGATTCTCATCTCTCCAGCTCCATCCAGGCAGCTGCAGCCCCTGAGCCCAGCCCTCATCCTGCAGCCAGGCAGCACCTGAGGCACATGCTCAGCTCCCCCCTATTCCACAGTGTATCCCGGCTGCTGCTGATCCTGTTCCCATACCAGTATCAGGTAAGAGTGTGGCACTGTGCTCCAAACAAGGTTATTGCTTCAGGAGAGAAGATCACTAAAGGGACAAGGAATGGCTGGTGGAAAAGGCTGTGGAGAGGGTGATGGGGTTGGGTGAGATGCAAACTGCTGATTTTTTCTCAGGGAGGGTTTTGGATAAACAGGGGTGAAAATGGGGAATGCTGGTGGTCACAGCTGATGGCAGGAGCCTACAGTGCACTGGAGGCATTGTGGAGGGAAGCTGGGCAAGCATTTCTGCTTGAGAGATGAATGAAAAACCTTCTAGTGAAAGAATAAAAGAGATTGATTTAATTTATCAGTTTAATCAATTATAGTGTGTTTGTAAGCACTCTGATGGGGTATGTGTTGCTTAAAACTATGGAAGGCATAAGTGGAATTTGTTGAGTAGATGAAATTGGAAAAATCCCTTTCTGAAACAAGGCTTAATAGTGCAAAGAGGCTTCCCAATGCAGGGCTTCCCTATGGCTGTCTCCCAGGGAAGCCAGATGATCTTCTGGATGGTTTTAGGTTTTGGTGGTTTTTTTGGGTTTTTTGTTTGTTTGTTTGTTTTGTTTTGTTTTGTTTTGTTTTGTTTTGTTTTGTTTTGTTTTGTTTTGTTTTGTTTTGTTTTTAAATCCAAAACACTTCTGGGCTCACTTTTGCAAGCAGTGGGGTTTGGCTTAGTGATCTGTGATGGACAAAGCAAAAGTTCCTTAAAATCTGTTCATGCACACTTGCCCAAACTCAGTGCCTGGCACACCAGGCGTGACCACGCTGGGAGAGCTGAAATCACATCCCCACAGAGTCTAACAGCCCGTCCAGCTCCTGAATTCTTACTTGGCTTTACTTGCCAAAAAACTGTTGCTGTTACAAACAACAGCAGCGTTAACGATGAAGTGAGGGAGCAGCCAAGGAGACTATCAAAACACTGCATCCCTCAGAAAACACTTTCCCAGGGCTACAAAAGCAAGGGGAGATGAAAGTGGAGCGGGAAGCGGCGCAGGCTCCTGTGGGCGAAGGCAGGAGGAGTTCCTGCTGCGGGGCAAGGCTCATGTCTGGGGTGAAAAAACCCCTTCTGGAGGACAGGGTGTTTTTGTTAGCAGAGACCCACCCAAACTCCATTTGCTCTGGGTTTGCATCACGGCCAACAAAACTTTTGCAGAGGAGAGAGAGCAGGCAGTGGGAAAGGAGAGGCACTGATGCTATCTGCTGCCTTGGATAAAAACCAGGCGTTTTGGTTCGTTTGTTGTGTTGTGATCTCAAATAAGAATTGGATCCCATTGCAAGCTCTCAGCTCTTGTTGTGGGCTTTAGAGAGAGCCTGAGGCTCATCCCTGGGCTGTGCCAGGGTTCTGCCTGTGGGCTTCAGGGACATCAGGGGTTCCAGCTCCCACTTACTTTGGTGGGATCTCCATGGAGCAGCACAGCAAACTCCAGGGAAAGACCATGATGTGCTTCCACATCTCATGACAAAAATCCAGAGTTCTGAAAAGCTGATCTGGGTCACTTTGCTGTGCTGGCTCCTCCTGTCTACTATCAAAGCCCTTTGCCATTTGCTCAGGTTTCATTATCCAACCCACAGACAAAAGCTGGACACCAGACTGACACAGCATGCAAAGTCCTCTGAGCAGAGAGAGCAGGAACATCACATCATCGTGTTAGCACTGATCTGGAAAGGACAAATGCCAGCAGTACTGGCTTCATGTAGGAACTGCAGCTCGAGCCATATGCTCAGCTGGGTTCCTATAGAGGAGATAGAATTCACTGTGTTTTTACTAAAATACATCATTTCTCTCTCCTTGCACATTTGCTTTTGGTTTTTTTTTTTTGTTTGGAAATTCAAAGACTGACCCTGCATGAATGGGAGCCAATGAAATCAACCCCAGAACTAATTGAGGAATTTTTTAACTGTTAGCCATGTCAACAAAAGCATCTGGCCCTGGTACTGCCCAAGCCACTGACATCCTTCCTGTTGGAACTGAATTTCCCACAAGCTCTCGCTCCAGTGCTGTGGCTTGGCCATACTCTCAGCCTGGGACACACTCTGCAAAACTCTCAAACATCTCAAAAATATTTCCCAGAGGCTTCATCCTTGTAGAAGCCATTGGCAGCTCATCAGGATAGTCATGCTTGGGCTGCTGGCTCCCAGTACAAGGTTTGGTCTGATATTTGGGCAATGAGGGACAGCGCACCCCATGAGCTGTGTGAGACCTGTGGGAAATGGTGTTTAGTTGGTGGGGAAGGCGCTGCCTCGTTGTAGCTTGTGGTGCTGAGTAGCTGTCCACCCACAAACAGAGAGGATGCAGGACTTGGCACAGGACCCAAAACCCCACCCAAAACTCACCTGACAGGATGGACGCGACGGCAGCGATGATGAAGGACACGATGACCCCGGGCCCCGCCATCTCCTTGGCCACCAGGCCGGACACCACGTACATGCCAGTGCCTACACAGCTCCCCACGCCCAGGGAGATGAGGTCCAGGGTGGTGAGGACCTTGGCCAGGCGGGCGCCCTGCGTGGCCGCAGCCCCGGTGCCCTCCAGCATGGACTCCACGGGCTTGGTGCGCAGGACGCGGGTGCGCAGGGCATGGCCCGCCGCCCCCCAGGGCACCCGCCGCGGGTCCAGCCGGGACAGGAACCCACTCATGCTGCTGGGCTGGGCAAAGATGGGTCACAGGCTGTGTCAGCAGCACCCCTCAGGGCTGTGGTTGTGTCTCCATCCTGCGCTGGCAGCCCTGCAAGAGAGGGGAACAGAGCTTTTGGCTGAAACGGCAAAGAAAGAAGAGTCAAAAGGCCCCTCCCACGCTGGGTTTTGTTGGGCCCCGGTGCTGGCAGAGCTTTTCTTTGACCAATGCTGCTGCTGCCATGGAGAATCTCCTTTCTCCACCCTCAGTTGTTTTGTACAACAGCAATGAGCCCTTCTGTGTGTTCACATGGACTCAATCTCACTCATTCCTACAGCACTACAAACAGCAGGAACCTGATTTCCTCCCAGTTCTCATTGCATGGCTTAATTGCTGCCAAAAGTGATGATGGCTACATGTAACTGTGAGGTGCTGGTGGCCACCGAGGCACACTGGGCATGACTCCCAGCCTGGCAGCACTGCAGTTCCAGCAGCAGGGATGCTCCTGGTGGAACTGTGTGTCAGCCCACCAGCACCATGGGAGACTGTGCAGGGACATTCTGTGGGACACCTCCCCTGGAGACAGGCTGAGAGAGTGGGGACTGCTCAGACTGTAGACAAGAAGGCTTCAGGGAGCCATTTTAAATACTTTAAAATTATCTTGCCTGAACCCATCTGCTCTAGGACTGTCTCAAAAATCATGGCCTTATCTTGGTTTTCTATTTCTCTGTGCTTTTTTCATCCCCAGTGATATTTTCAAGAACGATTCAGCAACTGCCATTCTCCCCTCCCTCTCTCCCTTTCTGCTGTTCTTCAGCAAACTGTGTAGTTCTCATAGTACCAGCAGCAGTGACTGACTTTTTGACTTTGAGCAAACCAAGAAGAATTGACAAGCTGCAAGCTAATACAAGGGAACAGGAAAAAATAGCTTATTAAATATGAATTTTTTACCTGGCAGCTTCTTTCCTGTCAATACAGACATATTCTTTTATTTTAATTGCCTTGAAGACAAAATAATTATTTTTTTCCATCTTTACATTCAAAACAAATTACGCTGTGTCCACAAGGCAGCCTTGTGTTGCTGAAGTTTATTAAATGAAACACAGCATTCATTTCATGTTTTGGTTGATCACTGTTCAAATTGTGTTGATTTTTTACCTCAAGCAACCACAGGCTGAAAGGCTTCATGTTCTAGCTAGGAATAATAATGAGAAATTGTTACTGCTTCTGAGCAAACGTGGATCTTTGGGTTGAGAATAAAACATGGGTTTGTCTTTTGGATTGTGGGATGGGCTGGCTCACAGGTGAGGTTTTAGTTTCTTCCTTTAAAGGAAGGTTTGTGTTGGAAGAGGGCAGCTAAGCCACAGCTTCCCAAGTGCCAAATCTCTGTATCTGTTAAATCCCCCCAAGGGTGGTGACTCCACCAATTCCCTGGGCAGCATGTTCCAGTGCTTGACATCCCTTTCCATGAAGAAATTTTTCATAATATCCAGTCTAAACCTCTGCTGGCACAACCGGAGGCCATTTCCTCTTGTCCTGTTACTTGTTACTTGGCAGAAGAGACTGACTCCCACCTGGTTCCAACATCCTTTCACTTGTAGAGATCAGTAAGGTCCCCTCTAAGCCTCCTTTTCTCCTCAGAGCAATGTGCTCCTGTCCTGGCACCTCCACAGTGGCTCTGTTTTGCCAGGAATATGTTTTAGCCATGTGGAAAACAACAACTCTTAAGAAAGATCCCTCACAGTTCATCCTCTTTTTATCCAAAACATGGCACCTCTGGAGTGTGGGATGGAAAACGGGTATTACTGTGCTTCCCACTTCCCATCCTTTATTTAATTATTTTCCTTGAACTTTGTGGATTCTCTTAGTTGAGTTTGAAAGACTTGGATTGCTACACTAGGGTTTGCACTAAATTGACTTAAACTATTCAAGAAGTTAGGTCTTCAGAAGAGGTAGGTTGGTGTGGGATGAAGGCACCAAAGCTTCAGGCTGGTCCTTGGTGCCATCACCACGTCATGCTCTGGCATGGGAAGACCTGTCCTGTGTTTTAAGGGGTTTGAGACCAGAGTTTTTCATCACTGTGTCCCTGGGTGTCTGATGAAGGCTTTGGGAAGGCTGGCATATGCTCCTTACTGGAGGAATTCACATCCACACTGGAAAAATTAGTGTATTCCTCAAACAAAAAGAGAGATGACTGATTTGGACAGCTCAGTGCACTCTCAAGCCACATCATGGTATAGAAATTACTTTCTCACCAGCATTGCAAAGAATCCCAAGAAGACATGGCAGTCTTGTCCTGGAATAATCTTAACTGCTAAAATGATGAAAAAAGCCCTTAAATATTTTAAATGGTTTAAATTTAAAGCAGGAACTGGCTGGTGGATTAGTGATGCACCCGGATTTAGGCTGCTGAGCTGTTCCAGCTGCCTGGGGCTGGGCTGTGACCAGGTCCTCCTGCATGGCAGCCCAACAGACCCCTACAATTCACGGGGTTTTGTCTTCTCTTATAAGTCATCAAGGAAGAAAAACAACCCTTTCAAAACCTCTGAAATGAAATAACTCTATAATTGCTGCTATACTCAATTAAAGCAGTCATTCAAAACTATTCCAGATGTTTAAGCGAGATCAGCATATTGCTGCACTGTAGCTTGGAAAACATCCTTTCACTCCATTTGTGAAACCAAAGAAAAGAAACCATGAGAAAATATGTCATGGATGGCAACCACCTCCATGGGGCAGAGGCAGCTCACTTCTGCTCTGCTCCACTAACCCTGCTTGTCTAGAAGCAGATAGTGGGAAGCAAAAGTAATTTTTACTTGTTTTGTTTTGTTTTTTTAAATCTTCTGTCCTCACCATAAACCCAGGAAGATGAAGGGAGCAGTGGCTCAGAGGGGACAAGCTGCAGCTGGGTTTTGGAGCTGCTCAGCTCTCCACCATCAGGATATTTGTGTTAGTTTTCCTCGCTGGCTGGCACTTGCTGCTGTCACCATGTGCCTGTCAGCACCACTGTTTGTACCAAAACACTCCTCTTCATCAGGGTAAATTGACTAAAACTGCAATCAAGCCAGAAGGAAAGCCATAGGTGTTTGCAGGCATGGATCTTCCCTTAGTGTCTGGGTTGATGCTGAATTATTCCTCATGTAAAACTCGTTCTGCTGGGGACATGCAGCACAGTGTCCCCCCAGCATCTCCCATCCTCACCACCCCCCACAGCTCCAGAAAATTGTCCCCAAACCACACCTGTGCCTTGGGATGGCTTTTGATTTTCTGTTAAAGACTCCCTTCTGTTCCCAAGTCTGTAGGGGTACCCATGAGCAAAGATCTCTGTTAAAATCTGCTGGGAATGCAACAAGGAACAGAATATCGATGGTGGTAAATAGAACAAAGAGAGCTCCTGTTGTTGTATTGATGGAAAGCCAGGCAGGGGCACTCATTAAGAGGAAAAGGTTGGGTTTTCCCTGCTTTTCCATGGCTCACAGATTAATTACTGCAGAGGAAAGACTGCTGATGCCTCCAGCAGCTGGATCAGCATGGATCTGACCCTGGCATGCAGGACACCAGTGCCTGGTTTGCTGCAAGGGTTTTTAGGGGGAAAGTCCCTTTCTCCTTGCCTAGGGGAGCTGTGCTTCAGAAATCTGGGACTGAAGCTGGTTCCTATCGACTCCCGAGGCAGTGTCTGCTGTGGACCCCAGGAATATTAATTCTGGTGTTTATGGTGCAGAAGCACCAGCCCTCAGATCCCCTCCTTGCTCCAGTAGGGACTGTGTGCCGAGCATCAGCCCTGGACAAAGAGAGCCCCAAAGGGATGCTGGAGGTAGCTCAGGATGGTGGAAAATGCAGCTCCCGACAGCTGCAATCCCAGAAAAAAGAGGGACAAACGTGCTGGGCTGACCTCCCTGCTGGCCCTTCCCTTTTCCCTTTAATTGCGGGCTCGGTGGCAGTGAGGCAGGTTTGTCTGGAGAGGCACGGGGGCTGGGTTTCATCCCAGCTCCTCCAGCAGGGAGAGGCTGACGTCAGGCGGGCGATGCGGGAGCCGGGCAGCGGCTCCGAGCGCAGGGATTGCCTTCTGCTCGTCCCCGGAATGTTTTCATTGCGAGCGCGACTCGGTTTGGAGCTTTATGTGCTTGTTTTTACAGTGTTGATCCCCAGCTGGGCTGCCACTGTAAAAGCTGGCTCTGTCTCCATCAGCAGCCCTCCTTAAAGCCATTTAAAAGCCAGGCACGGAGCCGAGAGCGAGGGCTGGTCCCTGCCGGTCCCGGCGCCTCTCACGTGGGTCCAGCTTCAGCAGTCTGGCCTTGTGCCTTTGCTGGTAATTTTGGGCTTTTCTTATTTTTAATCTTTCCATTTTTACCTCTGCTCGAGCAGTTCAAGTGGAGCTGTGGTTAATTTAAACTACAGTAGTCGCTAAATTAAACCACTGATAACACTTCAGGTTTAAGACCAACTTTCTCTGTGCATCAGCTTCAAAAATGGGATATTTTCTACGTGTCTTCATGGCAAAATGGAAGTGGAGAGGTTGAACAGCACTTTTCTATGGTACTTCCATCAATGTTATTCTGAGTGCTTTGGCAGTGTTAGCACTGCTGTAAGATGGCTAAACATCATTATCTTCTTTTGACAAATAAGAAAAATAAAAGAGGAAATGTTTAATTTGATCAAAGACATAAGGCAATGCACCCAGAGGCAGCCCCCAGGAATTCCTAAACTTTGTGTTCTAGTCTATAGTGCAAGTATTAAAGAGCATAAATGTGTAATCTAGTGATATTATTAGAGCAGGTACAGAGAGATCATCCTTCCTTCCTCTTTCCAGTGTTTGGGGGGATACAGAGTGATGGTTTAGCTGCTATCCTTGCTGGGGAGAGACTGGACTGCCTGGATAATCAGGAAAAAGCCAGGGGGAAGGATGGGAGTGATGTTAAAGCTTCCTTCTGTCTTGCAGCTGGCGTTTCCCTTTTCCTAAGTAAAGAGCAAATCAATATTTGAGCACTGATCTGTGCCCAGGCAGGTGAGCAATGAGAAGGTTTTGGTAGCTGAGGGCTCATCTTCCTGCCTGGATGAGGTGGGAGATGAGATGACACATTCAGAGGTGAAATTGGAGCGTGCCACAGGGAAAGACAGCAGATCCCTTGATAGTGAGCTGTTCTAAACTTTACCAGGATTAATTACATGCCAACTTCACAAGCAGCTGGTCCAGCTGATCCCTTGGGATCCTCTGGAGCACCAGACTAGTGAGAACAGCTCTGGGACTGAAAGGAGCAATATTCTCCTCCTTTCTAAGGGCTGGATGCACACGGAGCATATGCATGGAAGCTGAAATGTTCCTTTTGGAGATGCTCATGCACATCCTTGCAGGCACATCCCTCCCCTTGGTAAATCCACCTGCCCCAGTCCAGTGTCTGGCATTTTGGTTTTCCACTTGTTTTCTGCCCTTTTTTCATGGGTACCCATCATTCCCATGGTGCAGAATAATGTAGGAATGGGTGCAGGGTATGAAAAATACAAGAGCCTGTGCATGCCAAGCTGTAAATAATGCAATATGCATGAAGTGCTCTATTTGGGTTTGCAACAAAGCTATTTAACCACTAGAAGGGAAATAAATAAAAAAATGAGAGAACTACAGAGAAAGAGGTATAATCAATTTGCACATTTGCAAAAAGGTCTCGTTTGTCACTGTTGTCTTGAGGTGGGAAGGTAAAAGCCTTAAAAACTGCAACAATGCAGGGAAATGGCAAATCAATAGATGGATGAGCTGAGCAGGAGGTGGGGAACCAGGAACATCTTGGAGCTGTTCTCACAGGCTCCCTCTAGGAGAGTAGTGAAACCACATCAAATTAGTAAAATTTGTTGCTCCACCAGTAAAATGGAGAAATTCACTGCCTTCAAGTGCGTGGTGGTTAATCTATCTGGGTTTTCTACCAAAGCAGACAAGAAGCAATGCTAAAAATTATTAATGGTACCCCATACATGCCTTGTTGAAGTCAATACTGGGTTTGTACCTGCACGTGCTCATCTGCAGAAGGGCCCTAGAGCCTTTGTGCACTTTCAAATGCTCATTTGTGGTGCTGTGTGATTTTGCATTCCAAGTGCAGGTATTGATACCAATTCTTTGAGCTCAGCCTCCCCCACCTTTCTGCAGTCACAAACTGCAGTGATGTTGAACACATGAAACTCCTAAAGGAAGTTTGGGTTCACAGGTCTGGCTGCTCAGGCTTTTAAGGACCAATGTACTGACCAGTGAGGTTCAGGCATTTTAAACACCATGGCAGGGGTGCCCAGGAATGCAGATTTGTCTCACACAGACTCATAGATTCACAGAATTGTTTGGGTTGGACAGAATCCTAAAGATCATCTCATTCCAACCCAACCTGCCACGTGCAGGGACACCTTCCACTAGACCAGATTGCCCAGGGCTCCATCCAACCTGGCCTTGCAAACATGCTGGCACATCCTTCTGCAACCTCGTTTTTTGGGAGTAGCAGTTCCAGACCCTGAGCTGTTACAAGAGGAGAAGCATCATCTGATTTTTCTGGAATATAGTGAGCTGCCCATTTGCAATGCTGGGCATGGATTCCTCTAACAGTACAGCTGCCAGCAGCATCAGTGGGATGGTTGCAGCCTTGGGTTTGTGACTCTGAGCTTTTCCCTGGTTTTGGGTAGTAGGTTGTACATTCAGTAATTACCACTTTGATGAGATAACACGTTTTCTGTGCCAAATCTCACAGTGAGAGTGGACAACAGCTGCCTTTGTATCACTGAATCTGTAGACCTGGGCTATCAGACAGTTTCTTCTAGAATTATGCTCCTTTTAAAACTGTCTTTGCTTTAACAGCACACAAGAGGAAATCTCTGTAATTACTGGGCTGTGTTTTCTTTTTCTTTCCTCAGTGGATCCATACTTTTACATCGCAGAATGAAAGTCATTATGGTTTGCTGCAGGCCAGACAGGAGAGCTTTTTTCATTGGACATAATTCACAGAATGGGTTATTTATTAATGTGTGAGGCTCTCTAAACAAAATGGATTTTTGCTTTTGCAAGAGTCTGGCTGATACATCATTATGACAACTTACTTCATTTCTGGATAGCATTTTGAACCCAGTGATGAAAACACAAATCCTTCAGTAAAGAACTGATTTAACACTAAGACTTCGTGATCCAAAACAGGAAAAATTCCCCCTGCATATCAAATACAGGACCTGAAAATCCACTATTTTTAAATCTCTAGTTTTATTTTGAAGATTGCTGGTTTTCTAGAGATTCCTTTATTCCCCACTAAGAAACTGCTGCGTTTTTTCCTCTCAGTGCTGACTCTCACTCAGCAGCAGTCTTTCCACCTTTCTGTAATAATTCAGTGGGAGTCTGAACTGTCCTTTCACACAGTAAGCACATCAGGCTTACAAACACTGTTCAGCTCTTGCCGAGTTTCAAATGCATTTATCTTTTGTATGTGCACATGGTCTCATTAATTACTTATCGTGTTCCATCAGCAGTTACACAAATGTAATTGATTATGCCTCTGCCCCACTTCTACTAGTTTGGCTATCAGCTAATTAATGCAGGAGAGGATCTCAAACGACTGCTTTCCTCAGAAGAAGATGGAAAAACACATTCTTCAATCCCAAGCCTACAAAAGGTTCCAGAAGAAGCAGTAGTAGCATATGCAAATCGATGGGAGTTTTTGCATATGCAAATAGGAGCCTTTGAGCTAAGGGGGATTTGTCTGGTTGTAACCCCTGTCTCTAAATTCCTCAACAGAAGCCTGAAGTAGGTTCAATGCACTTCCAAGGAAGTGAATAGCAGCTCCTGCTGATTTTTATTACATTTTGCTGCTTATTCTTCTTATTCACTAGGACAAAACCCCCTTGCCTTACATGAGTAATTCTGCTGCGTTTCAGCACAACCGATTATATGAGTAATGTGATCACAAGTGGATCAAAGATGATGATTTAGAATAGAGTTCATGTGTTTAGTCATTTATCATCATCAGTCAGGCAAAGGCACTGCAACACTTAAGTGATGTGTAGTGTGAGTAATACCTGGCGCTGCAGCAGGAGGGCTTTCTGACGTTTCCCAGTGAGTTACAAACTCACATCTAACACTAAATGAGTCTCTGGCATGGTACTAGACAAGCAGAATTAAATGAAGAACTGTGTGTTGTTAAAAGTGATAATAGCATAAAAGTTCAATTATAATAATATTCCTGAGAGATGCACATGCACTGCCCAAAGATGTCCTTATGTAGCAAGGGAATCAGTGTGAGCCAACATGATTCCCTTAACTTAAAGTAGCTAATTGCATCTTTGCTCTTAATCTCCCTTAGCAGCAAGACCCCAAAACCTCTTTCCCTGAGACTTTTGTCTCCCAGCTACAGTCAGTAGAGTGTCCCCACGGTGTGCTGCCCTGCCTGGCAAGCATAATTCCACTTCTGTGCCTGCACATGAGTAAGAGAAGAGCTGCTGAAATATTATTGCTGTAGTTCCTGTTTGTGCCAGAGCTCTCAGCCAAAGGAACTCGACATATTGTTTCTTTCTGTCTTGATTTACTTCGAGCAGAGCCAGTGACCCTGGTTATTAATTGCACATCTCCCAGTCCCTGTTGCTTCCCAGCTGGTTGTTTAATGAGTGGAACACACCTGCTGGTGCCCACGTGTCTTAGACAAGGCTCTGGAGAATCCAGATGCTTCCTGAGTGTGTTGCTCCAGGGCTGGAGTGGTGTGAGACCTGTGCCCAGTTCTTCCCACCTGGAAATAAAGGACAGCCAGGAGAGGCAGATGTTTCCTTCACTACCAGAGCAGGGTGCCCAAGTCCTGTCTGGAGCCACCCTGGCATTGCTGAGCACCACGGGGCAGTGGCTCATCCAGCACAGCTCAACAAGTCCATCATTAAGACCTGGTTCAGTGATGCTCAGCCACACGTTTAAAGCTAAGTTTTAATTGTGCTGCTGCAGGTGGAATGTGCCCAGGTGTGCACAAAGTGATGCACAAAGGATAAGCTCCATCCTCAGCTTTAAAAATCTTTGTTGAGGAAGACTTGGCCCACACTTGAGGTTTTGGAGCTGAGGATGTGCAGGAGGAATGGACCAAACCACTGACTGAGGTCGTGGTCACCAATAAACAAGAGCCAATGGCTGCTGAGAGGGGCTGCCCTGAGCCTACATGTGTGGTTTTATAGATGTTTACTAAAGTTTTGACACAGATACACCCAGAGACAGTTGTAGCATGGCAACAGATACCCATTTCCCTGTAGGCAGCAAACCACTTTGATCCTGTCCTCTCAGAATTAGGATGTGCTGCTGGAAACACATGTGCTGCAAAAGCTCTTCCTCTATTCACCTGTCAGGTAGATTTAATTTATGGTATCATGACTTCCAATGAATTATTGATACTGTGCCTGTGCAGAGGAACAGAAACAACAGAGTCATGTGCTGTGTGGCTCCACCTCGTTGGCTTTGTTTCATAAGTGCCTGGGCTTCGCTCTGACAGTTTTATTGTGGGAAAAAATAGTTTTCTCTCAGAGATGTTCCAGCCTGGTGACAGCAAGGGATGGGCTGTGGTGGGAGCATAAATGCTGGCCAGAGCACCCAGTCCCCTGAAGATGACTGCATAGTCTGGAAGCAGGACTGCTATTCAATGAGCCTAGAAAACTCAAGGGAATTTTCTTCAATATACAAGAGAAAAATTACAGTTTCCAGTTCTTTCAATTCTGGCATTTTCCCGTTGACAACCACAGCTTAGCTACGTCTCATTCCTTGTAAATGAAAAATGTCTCGGGAATCTCTGTGGATCTGACTCTGCTCCCATTTACACGTGGGTGGTTTAATGAGTTCAGCAGACTCACCCTGGACTGAGGTGAGGTCTGGCCAGGTTTTCATATCCATAGGAAGTAGCTGAAAAATACCTGCTGTATTTCTGGGCTCTGGATACTTTGCATACCTAGGATCTACTGTTTCTCACAGGCTGAAAAATTCAAACGCAGCCATGGCTTTATATATGAGAGGGCACTTATCTGGGAGTGATTTGGGGCTTTAATTTTTTTTTATTAATGTGAGAGTCACAAATTCTGCCCCCCTGCTAATGTTGTTTTTGTGTGACATACAGATCCCACACACAGCTGAAGGAGTATTTGCTTTGTTTTTACATTCTCATTTTTAAAATGTCTTAATAATCCAAACAACAATATGTTGCTTAAACATTGTGATGATTTTAATAGCTCAGGTGCTCTGAAGCAAAATTTTGATTATTTGGGGACTAAGAAGTTACAGACTGCTCTGTTATCCTCTTTTGTTACTAGGCTTGATGAAAAGCCCAGGATTGTGTTTATGTTTGTGTAAGTTCTTGCTATCCTATTTGCTTGAATATTGCAGGGCTTCAGAGAAAAACCATTAATTTAGCCATTAGGAGGTTTTCCTGTTCTTACTGAATTTTCTAGAAAATCTCCTGTTGCCTTTTTGGGAACAGGGAAGAAATTTTATTATATGTGCGTGATTTCAGAACTGAGAAAACAGACTGTCTTCAGAAGGAAGTAGTGTCAAATCAGCCTACAAATATATCCTTTAAAATGATTTTGGCTGGAATCCTTTCTGATATGATCCCATCTGAGGCTCTGAAGTTACACAAAGAATAAATTTTCATCATTTTTGTATAATCAAAAAAAAAAAAAAATTAGAGAAAGATAAGACATGTCTTGACTTGAGAGTCATGAATAACTCTCTGAGGAGAATGATTTATGTTCTAAAATGCTTCCCTTTACTGCAACATGGACAAAGAAAGAGATTATTTTTAGGGAGAGCTAATTAATGAAACCAGTTGGAAAAATGGAGGATTCAAAACAGAAGTTGGTCACTCATTTGTTCTGCTCTTGGCATGTGGCTAAAAATCCCACCCACTGGGGGGGTTGTACTTATCTAAGGGGGTGGCTGGGGCACCTGCAAGTAAAGCTGTAACATCTCTGTGACTTATTTGGGGAATTGAGGATCAAAGGTACCATAAAGTTCTCTGAGTTAATTCTGTCTGAGTCTCAGGCCATTGGTTTCCAGGCAATTACTCCTGCAGGGAGCCCAATGACTGCTGTGGCTAAGTTGCATATTTTGGGAGGACATCAAATCTTGTCATAAACAGATGGAGAATCCAGCATGTTTTCTGATGGCTCCTTCATCAGGTCATCAGCACTCCTCTGTTCAAAAATGTGAACCCTCCCTTAAATTGGAATGTTTTGGCTTTAGCATCTCAGCACTAGTTCACTTTGTGCCTCTCTTTGGCAGACGGAGGAATAACTCACTGCCTGGTAATTTCTTTCTGTAGAGGCTCTAAGATTCAAGGATTCACATCACCTCCCACCCTACTTTTTAATGAAGTGAAATCTCAGGTGCTGTAATTCCTCCTCTGTAAGGGCCTTTCTCCAGTCCTTGACAGGCTTTGCCTTTCCTTTCTTTTTTTTTCCCTACTTCCAATTTTGTTGTCATTTTTGTTGATGTCTGCTGTACTCTAGCAGTCTGTTTTCAAAGGCTGAGGTAAAATTTCCTTCCTACATCTCCACTTACTGAAGAGCATCTAAACAAGCCTTTTTTCCCCTTGCTCTTGTTCAATGACTTGTCTTATCACAGCTATTGCATCTGTGCTGTCTTCTCAGATATGTACTGCACATTTGAGTTCATGTCAAGAGCACCCAAGATTCTATGTTGACACTATTTACTACTCATCAGTAACTGTTTAGTTGGAAAATTTTATCACCTTTAATAGATGAAAATGGGAAATCAGACCTTGGACCTGTCCAAGACCCCCTAATTCTCTGTTCTCCTGCAACAGAGATTCCCCATGGAGCAGTACATTTTAAGAACAGATACTGAGTTTAATCTAGGTAACTTTTCTCTCTAGTGTTGTTTTTGGCTTGTTTGAGGGTTTTTGTTTATTTACAATATGTTTTTCAACTCTGGTAAGTCACATGCCTTAGCAATGTGTACCAATAAACAAACACATGTAAATATCTTTAGCAATCAGACTCAGTCTCATGACAGTTTTTGGGCAGTTAAACGAATGCCTTGGCATGCTGAAATGTACTTTCCTGCTACTCAGGGACACTGGGAGAATTAATTACTTAATACGCTAGATAAAATCAGACATGGCTCTTTTGAGACAAAATTCACCTCTGGGGTCGGCCAGACCCGGCTTTTCCCTCCTCTTTCAGAACCCTGTGTTAGAGCACTCTCGGCACAGCCTGTGACAGGAGGGCACCAAGTCCATCCGTATAAACTATCATTTAATAGGCCACAAAACCCGGGCTGCAGAGCAGCAGTGAGAGCAGAGATTAGGCTTTTTAACAGCGCTGCTGGAGCACACCTCGCCGGGCCCGAGGAGGGCAGGCGGCTGGTACCAGGCACCTCCAAAATACCCGTGTGGAATCAACAAACAGCACCGAGCCGGGGTGACGTAAAGAGGAAGCCAACTCCATTACCGGCCTCCAAGTCGCGGGGAGTTTTTGCAGGCGTCGGGAGGAGGACGGAGCCGTAATCGGGGCCCGTCTGCGGGGTCGCGGCGGGGCCGGGACCGCCCCGTCGGGGCTTCAGCACCGCGGACAGCGCCGGACCGGAGCCGCGGCCGCACGTGTGACCGACCCCCGAACCGCCC
>JANPWX010000443.1:583034-633744 GCA_024734555.1 Trochalopteron elliotii | reverse complement strand
CGGCGGGGCGGGGGGGCTGCGCCGGCACCGCCGACCCCGGCTCCCGGCCGCGCACGCAGGGCGGAGGGAGGGGGGAGCGATGGATGGATGGAGAGAGGGATGGAGGAGGGAAGGAGGGAGGGAGGAGGGCGCTGCAGCTCCTCAATTATTCAGCGCTTCCCCTCCCCGCCTGCCGCATGTGACCGCCGGCAATACCCACGGGCCGTGGCGGCCCCGGCAGAGCTCCCTGCGCGGGGCTGCCACCCCCGAGGCCACCTCCCCTCCCTGCCAGTCCTCGCTGCCTGTCCAAGTGTCCTGAGGGCTGCGGGTGACCTCCCCCGAACTGTCTGGCTGCTGAAAAAATAACTGTCCTGGCTGCCTCCTCCAGCGCAGGGCTCTCCTCATCCCAGGGACAGAGCGCGGGGAACCTCGTTTTTGTTTTCTCCTTGAGCTGCACTGTGAGATTTGGGTGTTAGTGCTGTAATCCCGGAACAGGCAGAATTAGGACTAAAATAATGCCTCATGCATTGCAGCATGCTGTGCTGTCCAGCCCTCTGCACGGCCCGGCTGGGAGGAGTTAGGTATCAGGATATATTTAATATTTTATATCTGTAGCTAATTTAGGGGATAGCTGGAATTAACGATCAAGATTATTCCTTTTTGTAGTTTTGTTTCTAAATTTCTGCTGTTTGGTTCTCTCTAGAAATACTCTCAGTCTATGTCTATATTGTACCATTTTGACATCAAATCCAAACTGGGTTCATCTCCAGTGATGCCTGGTGAGGATCTGGTTTCAGTCTCTGTTACAGTTTCATTCTATAGCTTCTAACAGCACCTATTCCCAATGAGGGCTGTGTCCCCAGTGGAGAGAGACCTTTCATCCTCCAAAAACTGAAATAAATATCTGCTAATAAAAGTCAAAGGTGGGATCCTTCAGTGAAACCAGTTGAGTTCAGAAGCCACTGTTTGCCTAACATGAGTGACCCTGCAGGAGCTGCATCAGTGTCAGTGACCTTCTGGGGACATACAGACAGTGACATTGCACAGATAAACACAGACAGGATAGGGGTTGGTCTAGGTGACCTTTAAAGGTCCCTTCCAACCCAAACTATTCTATGATTCTGTATCCATGATCCTGTTTTTGGCCAGGAGAGTGGACCACACGTCATCTCCGATTTCCTTTCCAGCCTTGACTTCTGTGGCAGTTTTTGTGTCTTTCCAGCTGAGTGCCATAATCTTTCCAGTTTCTCACCAGATTCCTTCCTGTCTCCAGCATAGCTTTACCTTGCTCTCTTCCCTCCCTCACAGAAGTCTCTTTGCAGAGAGTCTCCTCTCTTCCCAAACAGGCACAGAAAAGACCTCTCCCAGGTTCCTGCTGGCCAGCAGAAACCTATTCCCTTCCTGCCACTCTGGCTAGCACACATCACATCACACAGCACAGAGCCAAAGTGCAGTCAGCTGATTACCCTCCTCACAACCAGCAGTTCTGAAATCCTGTTTTTATTCTTTTCCTTATTCTTTGACTGCCTGAAAGCAGCACACAGAGCTGCAGCTGCTCTCCTGTCCTTGTCTGTGGTCCCTTTGCTTGCCATTTTGTTGTTGTTTCTCTTCACATCCACTGTCTTCCCCCAGCTGCTTTACTCACTCCCTGGACACTGGATAGAGCTGTGGATGGCTGATAACAGGACCTTCCCTTGGACTACATCTGTGCAAAAAAGAAAACCTTCTCCATTTGCTATTCCCTCTTGTTTTGCTTCACTTTCAAGAGCGTGGTGAACTCCAGCTGACAGCACCACCTGTCTTTTGTGCACACACCCAACCTCTTGGTGCTTGTAGAGTGTTGAGTGAAGGACATGGGCTGGTGTGTTTCTGAAAGGATTGCCATTGTGGCAGATTTTGGGGGATTTATCTATGTCTGTGGGTTCAGAATAATTTAATTAATATTTATTAATTGGGGCTGGTGTACCAGAGCACGGGCAGTTTGGTTGGTAGCAGCAGAGAGGGGCTTGTGTATCTTCTTTAACAATCATTGTGCAGTACCATGATACCACCCAGACCTTCCACTTTCCCTCTACTGCTCAGAGATCTTTCTTCAGAGGACTTTGCTGTTTAGTAGCTTTCCAGGCCCTGTTTTATCCCAGCCTTAATCTCCTTTCTGTAAGTTTTCCTCTGCTTTATCCACTGGCACTTGCTGTTAGCTACGCACAAGAACCTGCCACCACCTTGAGTAATAAATGTCACAAACGTTTTGTCAGAGGATCACTTAAGCTCTTTCTCATTAATCTTTACCCTGTTGTCATGAGTTTTAGAACTTCCAATCTTGCAGGAATTGAATCTTGAGTTTTTTCATCCACCCCTCTAACGTTTCTCTTCAGGTTGATTAAATGTAGATGAAGAACTGAATGAGGACAAGTTACTTTCTCAACAAGTGCCATCAGTGAGGTCACCCTCAGATTAAGGTGAAATTTTCCATAGCAGCCAAGCACATGATGGTACATTTGCAGCAGAATTTCCTCTGTCCCCAAGCACTGTCCAATTTCTAGACCAAACTAATTTCTGCCCACTTTTCTGTAGTAAGTGGCCATCTGACTGGTTGTTTAAATACTTCATCATATTTTGAATTTGACCAAGGCTTTGGCCTCAATAACACCTTGTAGCAGGGATCTCCACTAGGTGCTGTCTCATTATCTTGGCTATTTTTCTTCTCAGCATCAATTTGGCCATTCCAATTTTGTGGGACATAATTTTCTTTTTTTGTGACTCTAAATACAGAGAGAAAAGAAGCCAGCAAAACCTGCCCTATTGACTTTCTTTCTTACTGATATTAAAATGCTTGTTTACCTCTCGTAATCCCCTTGTACTTGCCTCATCTGTGACTAATTAATCATGCCATTTAAATACCACAGTTCCTGCTTCTCTGGGTTATCTCTTTGTCTCCACAGCTTTGTATTAAATCAGTCAATATCTCTTGGCCTGCTGACCCCTAGACTCTTCTAGAGCTTCAGCATCCTCACCTTATGGGCCCTCTCTCCTTCCATGAAATCTCCTCAGAGAAGAAAGGCTCATCTGCAATTCCATCAGTTTGATGAGTTTTCCTCAGCGCTGTTTCTCAAAATGTTTTGCCATCATCAAAACTGGCTAATGGAATGTTCAAGACAAACAGCTTGGGTTCCCCTTGGATTTACATTGTGTGTGTGCTTGGTCACGCCAAAACATTTTTGCTGGTCTTATAAAAGTGCAATGATTTGGGTTAAGTTTCCAAAGAAAAATGACTATCTGAAACTAAGAGGGAGAAGCTGCAGCACCTCTCCTGTGCCATTTGTGTGTCTGTGTGTGCTGGCTGCCATCCCTCCAGCAGCCTCTGTTAGACAAGCAGGGCTGAAGGCAGAGCCCATCACACTCCTGTCATTTAGTGAAGGTGGTTGGAGAGTGTCAGCTCTCTGTTGGGAACCACTGGTATTTCAAAGAAAAGTTCTCCTGTCTGCAAGCACCAGGCTGCACAGGGACATCACAGAAAGCAGCCACTGGGATGTAGTGATGGGAGATGGTTACCCCCTCACCTATTTGCTCTGCATGTCCAGTGGCTCATGTCATGGCTCTGACAAGTGTTTTCTCTTTGACTTGGTCTGTAGCATCACAAGCCATCTCCCAGAACAGCAGTATCTCCCAGACACCCACTGCAAAGTTCAGCTGACAGTGCCTCTGAGCAGAGACCAGGTGGAGCCCTGCAGAAGCACTGGTATTTTTAGAAACATTGCCAGGATGCTTGGCCTCTCCTTTTCTTCCTTTTGCATCAGTTGGAACCTCAGTGAGTACCTGTAGCGGTCACAGTGATGGAGGCATCCATGTAGGAGGATAAGAAGAAGGATTAATCTTGCTGTCTCATCTGATGACTAGTGCCATGATGAATACCAGCATAAGGAAGGGCAGTCCTGTCATTAAAGCCCTGACTCGAGACTTATAAAACCTCATTTGAGTTGTTGGCTCTGCAATAGGAGTCCCGGGTGAGTTTCAGAGTTCTTTGTATCCCAGTCATATGAAATTACATTGAAAGTATTGCCCAGTCTCAGGGAGTGAGTTGGCTGCACAAGCTGTAATTTCTTTCCGTGAGGGATTGTCTCTTCTTTCTTTATGGGACCTCAATGGGGCAGTTCAGCTGGGGGAATTCACTTGCAATTAGCTGGACAGGTGGAAGAAAGTGCCTGGAGTGGTGAGCTGGGCCTCCCTCCTCCCTGACCCCACGAGGATGCACAGGGACTGCAGCCCTAATGCTGAGCAGGAAATGAGCCCAGCACTGACAGTGCACCCTCTTCATTATTTAAATTACTTGTCCCTACTGGAACCGGCCATGGGTTTAATTTATGCTTAGGGCAATGGAAAGGATTATTCTGGGGTTATTCTGCATTGCTAAGAGGCATCTTGGACAGGCTGAAAGGAAACATCCACATGGATGTTTCTCATAAACCCATATCAAGTGTTTCCCTCTGCATCAGTGGTGCGTGGGCATAAACAGAAACGGGTAAAATCCCAGCAGAGCAAACCCTGGGAGTGCTTTGCCATTTGATGCTATCCAGCTAAATTTTCTCCCAGCCCCTTTCTTTCTTGCTCTGTGTCATCCATGCCAGGCTGAGCAGAGAAGATGGGTAATGCATCCATCAGACACATTCGCTGTTCAGAGACACACGGGGTGATGGAGCATTAAATAAATCCCTTTCAAATCCCCATGCAAACACACAGTCCAAGCCTGGCTCCGGCATGAGCTGTGGCTTCTACCCTGGCTGGAGCCTGTCAGTGGTGCATGCAAAGGAAATGATGCCTTTTGGTTGTGCCACCACTACTCCCAAAGGTGAGCATGGAAACAGCAGCCTTAACCTCAGCCACAGACACACAAAGAATTGTGTGATGGGGCTGGGGGCTGTGTGGGGTGGAGAATCTGTGGGGACACCCCACCTTTGGGAGCTGCAGTCCCCAGTGGGGCTGCCCTCCTTGCACTGGGGTGGGGGCTGCAGATATGCCCCGGGGAGAGGCTGGGATAAAGCAGCTGCCATCGAGAGGGGATTAAATGATTCAGTGTTTGGAGGCTGCTGCCTTATTTAAAGGACCACACGCTATTTTTTCTTTATTCAGAGAAGTCTGCTTTTAACAACCAAACCAGACAGATGTCTTATTTTTGTTGCCTTCTCAGCTTCTTCATCTCATGGATTAATATGAATGTTTTGGGTCACTGTGTAGCTGCTAAATGGGACCCATCCATGCAGGTCTCACCATGTATGCTGTGATGATTAATCAAGTGATACTTGATCAGTTCCTGCTGTCCTGCAAGTGGGTTTGGCTCATCTAGATTTTGATTAAAGTCACAGGGTGAAGCTGATGGCAGGATTCAGTCTTATTTGTCTGTTCTGAGAGTAACAGACAAAAGTAACAGCAGAAAGATGACACCAGAGCAGGGACATTTAGTGGATCTGTTTGGAGATCATACGCAGGCTGAGTCTGGATATAGAATTGTCACAGGGCAACATCTCTGTGTTAGGCATGAGTGTGGCTCCCTTTGGATGCTCCCCAGAAAAGCAGAACTTATTTGATGTCTTTCAGCCCCCCAAAGCCTAGCAGCCATGCAGAGTTTGATGGGATGTGCCACATGGGGCCTGTACCTGCTGACAGTGACCTGTCTGGTGGTTCAGTGCTCAGTCCAGAGTGGTGGGTCCTGGTGTTTGTCACCTGTCCTGTGCCCTGTAAAGAGGTGCCTCTGAAGCTGAGAGGGTTGCTTGGCTTAGCTGGTTACTCATCTCAGTAAAGCTGTGGTTCTAGCAGGAGACACACTGGGCTGCTCTTAGGCAGAAACTCACTCTTATCAGTAAAGAGCTTGGAGGTCTTATTTTTAATTTCTTGTGGGAGCAGGTACTGTAAACGATTTTGTTAACAGTGTGGGAATGCTTTGAGGACAAGGTTTTGGCAAGGGGACACACAGCCTGGTTCACCTGCAACAAGCAGGGAGCAGGGAAGATGTGTTTCCACAGGGCTTATTCGTAGAATCACAGAATAGTTTGGGTTGGAAGAGACCTTAAACACCATCTCATTCCAACCCCCTGCCGTGGGCAGGAACACTTCCACCAGACCAGGTTGCTCCAAGCCCCTCCAGTTTGCCCTTGAACAATTCAAGGGAGCTCTGGGAGGCTGCTGAGGGCTGACTTGCTCTGCTGTGCACACACCAGAGTGTTTTCAATCATAGTTTTCCCCTGCTGCCTCTCATGGCACCAACCTTGGGCTCATTTCAGTTTCCCATTATCTGTACCTTGTTTTAGATGGTAGAGAGCCAGGCTCTGGGTGGGCAGTGCTGCATCAAGGGCTGGGGTGCACCCATGAGCTGCTTGTCCCCAGTGTGACACACTGTGGTGACAGGTCCAGCTTAGTCTCTGCTGAGCTGTGCACAGACAGGAGAAGCTGTTTGTGTTGTCACTGTTACCCACAGCATTTGTTTTGGGTTCATATCAAAAGGTCACCCACCACTGCTGAGAACTCCAGGTTAAATCAGTGGTCTGCAGAGTGTTTTAGCATTTACTTGCCAAGTTTGACCCAGAGACTGAACTGTTTCTGCTTGGATAAAAAAGAAAACATTTTTTTCTGGGGAAGGAAAAAAGAAACATATGTGAATGCTTCCTGGACATCATAGCTGGCTGTGTGATTTATCCATCTTGCTAATAATAATGGACAGGGCTTTGCCCATCCCAGGTTTTGATGAGAGGCTGCTGATTGCATGAGTGTATTTGCTTTGCATGCAAATAAGGGAGTTTATTGTCTGTTGTTTGTTTTTCATAAAAGTGCAGCTTTCTTCGTGTTCAGAATAACCTCTGCTCTCCCAGGAGCAGGGCTTGCAGGAAAGGGAAGGTTTATAAACCTTCCAGGGTTTGAAGCTCAGTAGCATCAGCTGTTCAGCAGGAGAGCACTGCACATCTGCTCTGAAACCAACAGCACTGCAGAACACAAGAGGATGGTATTGACCTGATAGCTTGTTGTCATTGACATTTCTATATTGATCTACTCTTCCCCGATGATTTCTTAATGCTAAAGCCAAAGGCCAGTGCTGGGAAGGGTCAGCACTGAAGGCAAAAGCCTTATCCAGATGTGCACAATAGTGAAATTTTCCTTGGACTAAACACAGCTTCTAAGTTGAAGCTCAGCCAAGATATTTCAGCTGGGCCATTCCAGGTCTGTTCAACCTGATTTTGCATGTCAGCTGAAGGACGAGGAGCCAAAGCCTACACCTCTGAAGTCACTGTGGATTTAATATCCTAATGCAGCCTTGGCTGAGTGCTGCTTGAAAGAGCAGAGCGGCAGGGATTGAATTACCTGCAGCATATTAGTTGAAATCTCCTATTCAAGGCCTGCAGGGGCTGGTGCAGCTCAGCTTTCCAGGGAGGTTGATAAGATCATGGCCTGGGGTAGCACAGTTTTAGGTTTTAGTTTGGCATTCATTATGTCATTATCAACGATCAGGGTCCTGGTAAACGAGCTGCTGAGGGGATCTCAGCCCTGTGGCTGCCCCCATCCCCCTGCTTTGGTGCAATGACTTGCCATGTCTCAGGTCCCTGGCACAGGTCCATGACCTGGACAACCATCCCACATTGACCTTTTGTTGATACACGGGGAGGTGCTGTCCATACAAGGCTTTAAAGGAAGGCCAAGGAAGATTTAAAACCAATGCAAAAGAGAGAACTTCTAGAGAAGCCAGATGGCTTCTCTAGAAAACAAAGATTGGACTTTCAATGTTTTGTATATCTTTCACTACCTTAAAATAGCTCCTTTCTGTTTGTTGAGACAAACAAGACAAGACATTAATATGCACATCCCAGCAGTAAATAGGTTTCAAGCAAGCTTCTGTAGAGCTGGAGGAGGATATTAGGACAGTGTTTTTCATCACTGATGTGCCAGCTAGCATGCAAAAGACTCATAGTGCATGAAAAGGACTGGAAAATTGAGAAAAAACAAAGTTGTTCACAGAAAAAAACCCTGTCCATCCAGAATGCAAAACAAATACTGTTTTCTTTTCTGGTTCTGTGAGATCTGATGCTAAAAGTACATGTTTTGATGAATTGGTTCTGGAGTGAGCCAGGTATAGACATGATGCAGCTCTTGAAATCAGGTGGAATGTACATAAATAAAATGCTGCTTGCATTGACTCTTAATGCTGCTTTAAAAAAAAAAAAATTTCCTGGCCCTTGATGTTGTACATTTATAAAGACAGGCTTTTAGAAATTACATCTCATGGAAAAATCTACTGGGCTTTTCCACAGAGGAGTTAATGGCTTTTATGAAAAGATTTACCTAATGTGAGGTGATGTTTTCAGTCTCATGAAACCAGCAGTGAGCAAAGCTGGAAATGAGAGCTGAAGCAGGAGTTGGTGCCATCTCTTCTGTGCACAAGGGAAAATGAAAGGGTTTCCTTTGTTTCATGCTTTTGGGTACAGTAAAGTAGATTTCAATTTTAAAAAACAGGAGGAGCGAATGAACAATTTCTTAATGTATCCAGTCAGCAAAAGAGAAAGAACCACACCAATTAGACAAACCAGATTAATGCTCAGGGTGTGTCCTCACTGCCCACATAAGGCATCGACAGCCCAGCTTCTGCTCAAATACAGCCTGATAAACCCAGGCAGTGGCTGATCTGTATTTACCTTCTTGATTTATGAGAACAGAGACCAGCAGGGACTCTGAAGCTTATGATTCAGTCGTGTTTCTCCTGGTTTATACAACTCCTGGTTAGGAAAGGCTCCCTGTTGCAGAGAGGGGAGGGGGTGAGAGAAAACCCCCTCCTTCCACCCCCACTCCAGCTCCTTGAGAGGGATGTGAACCTTCAGTGGTCCTCACCACCCAGGGCATTTACATCCTGGATCCACCGTTGTCTCATGTGGGTGTTGTGTTTGACTTGCTCTGTGAAAAACACAGCATTTGAGCTGCATTTTGATGACCTGCATGGAGCCACAAGCCAGGGCAAGGGGATGTGCCCACGTCCCGTGGGCTCCGTGTTCTCCCTGGGGACAGCAGGGACCCCAGGTGCTCCAGCCATGCTGGGGGCTTGGCACGGTGGGCAAAGCTAGTGAGAGGTAGCTGTTAACCAAACAAGAGCATGAAAAATACCAGGAAACAAAGCTGAGCAGCAGAGGAATCACAGAGCACTACAAAGGGAAGGAGGAGAAACCCTCTGTGCAGAGTTCATCATTGTTGTCTTTTATATTCACAGCATCACAACTAATTAAAAATCGTTCATGCTTCAGTGTTTTCCCACCAGCCTAATAAAAAAAAAGGTTTTAATCCCTATTTCTTATTGCCATTCCATTTGTGCTGGCACTGGGCTGATGCATGGGAACACTGAGAACAGGGAACAGCCTCTGGATCTTTCCCACCAGGAAGGATCAAGCTGAGGGACCAGGGACAAAGCTTCTCTGTGCTTCTTAGGAATGGTAACCAGTGTCTGCTGACCCAGAAGCTGCTGCTGTGAGGTGGCACTGGTCACCCCAGGGGTCAGTGGGGACCTGCCTGCACAGGAACAGCCCCACAGCCAGAGGAGCAGGAGCACCAATGGCAGAGGAAGGGATTAAACCCAGGATCTCTGCTTTAAGGAGAAATTTAAATTGGTCTTCTGTTAACAACTTTATTGTGCTGATACAACATGATTTCTAGTTGAGATCTGAATGGAGACTTGGCCGCTGATTTTAGCATTACAGAATTTCCTGAGGTGCTTTTATTACACAAATAGGAGAAAGAAAATTATGCATAATGAAAATTTTGCTGTAGGGCAGCATATATTGTAGTGTGAAACAGTTATTTAACCACCACCACCCCACACTAATGTATGTCTAAACAGGCTTCACCCAACTTTTCCATTCGCTGGGGAGCACGAGGTGCCTGATGCCCTGTGCCACACACAGAGCCTGACACCACCAGTTCCTTAAATACATTAACATGGACATGCCTGCAGGCAATTTTTATCCTCTTGTGCCCACACCAAATCACAAAGTCTATTTATCCTGGGGCTCTCATGGAATTTCTGGTGTTCAAGCACATGGGAGGGGACCCAGGAAGATGTGGTTTGATGGGTATTCCATTCTTTCCAATACCCACTCTGGAAATAGCAGTCTAGGAGTGCAATTTCCCTTTTCCTGCTGGGCATTGGTCTGGAGGTGGGCTGTGCTTCAACAGAATTTCTGTGGAACATCACAGGCCACTGCTGGGTGACTTAGCCCTTGTCTCTCTGCACCAGCTGGTCTTTGGAAAGGTGGATAATGAACAAGGAGCATTGGCTTTGACAATATGTCTGTTTTCCTTTTTATTTTTCCAAGCAAGAAACCCCAGTGATTTGTTGACACAGAACAAGTAACAGTTCATTTGCAACTCCTCAAATTAAGCTAAATTATTCTGAATAAATTAAACATTAAAAACGGCATCTGAGAAAACCCAGTCTCCTGATGGAGTTTAGTCCTGCTTGGAAATGAGGATGTTCAGCCTGATGGGTTTCTCAAAGGTGACCAATGTCAGCCCCTACCCACCCTCACAATTCCATATCTGTAAGACTTATCCAAGTCTATCCTCTTTCTTTTTCTTCTTTTTTTTTTCCTTTTCGTTTTTTTTTTTTTTCTTTTTTCTTTTTTTTTTTTTTCCTGGCTTTTCCATGACTTAGAAGATATTATTTCCTGCTGGCAGCTGGATTGTCTGAGTATTTTCCAGGCAAGTGGAATGCCACCAGTCGGTCTCATCACAGAGCAGCACTGCAGCTCGGCCCTGGATTGATGAAAACAAACGAGCACTTAAACTGAAGAGTCGTTTGACATTGTGCAGTTAAAGGAAATGTTCTTCCTTGTGATAATTAATGATTCTTGAAGGCAGGGGGGAGCAGGGGATGGGCAGTCCAAAGTGCTGCTGGTCAGGGAGAAGAGCAGGCAGGGGAACAGATCTGGCTCCTCTCTGCAGGAAAAGCAGTGGGTATCTGTGAGAAGGAAAGAAATGCTACCCAACACTGAAGCAGAAATCTAGAGCCATTTTAGCAATGTCTAAGGAAATTTGTGATTTTGCCTCTGGTAGGAAGGATCACTGGGTTATACACAGCTGTCAGTGGGTGCCAAGTGGCCAAATCTGGCAGCGGAGACGTGCTTAAATCAGAGCTGAATTTGCCTGCTTGTTCTGCTTTATTGGTGCCCTTCCCCGACTTTTCCCCGTGTTGAGGTTGTAATTTCTGTCAAAATGTAACTGTGGAGCTCTGCATTTTAATCCCCTGTAATTACAGTCCTCGGAGCTCGGTCATCCCCTGCATCCTCATCCTGCCCCGGCAGAAGCAGGATGATGCGCTGTCATAGAAGGTGGATGGAAGAGGGGTCTTGTTCTCCTCAGAAGCTTTTCTTGTCCCCTCTGCTGTCATTTTCAGAGCTCTGGCCCGAGGCTGGCTGCCACAAGGACAACCTCCGCCCCAGCATTTCCTCCCGGGGCAGGGAGGGACACGAGAGCCACCCCAGTGCCACCTTCAGAGCAGCTGTGACTCAGCCGCGCGTTCGGGGGCTCTTTGTTCGCTCCGGAGGAGGATGACTCACGAGAGGCAGAGGCTCAGCTGGCAGGAGTCAGCTGATGGCCTCACAAATCGGCTTAGCTGGGCTGATTCAGGCTGGTGGAGGGTCCTACCCACTGCCGTCCCACCCACCCGCCTCCCGGTGCTGCTGGGCGAACACCATCAGCATGGGGCAGCTCATCTGCGGTGCAATTACCAAGGCAATTGTGAAGGAGATAAATGGGGAAAAGAAAGGGAGAAAAAAAGGGTCTTCCTGTTCCATTTAAAGATCTGGGAAAACCAGTTTTCTGTTAATAGTTGTCAGTGTACCCCAGTAGGATGTCTGGTGTCCTCCCTGTCCAGCAGTGTGGTAAGCATGGGCTTGGGAGGGCTTGCAGCAAGTTTGTTCTTCTGTTCTTCAGTTCAAAATATCTTGCATTAGAAGAAGAAAATGCTATCTATAAAACTTATTTTCTTATTGAGGATGAGGATGGCAGTCAGAATCCAGAGAAAACCAAGGAAAAATGACGTTTCCAGCAGCTATTTTGAGGAAGATTCCTACTTTTATTTATTTTATCCGTTTGTTACTCTTGCTTTCCAATTCCTTCAAGGTGTTTAGTCCACACACTTCTCAATTTTCCTTGCTCTTTCAGCTGGGTTCTGTGTTTTTCTTCCCACCCTCTAAATCACATCAGTTTGCTGCATCCCACAGACGATGCAGCTCAGAGTCAGTAATCCTCTCCTGGAGAAATTGCTTCTGACAGGCTGGAGACCCGACTGAACTGAAGACACCCACAGAGTGGTGTGTTTTCCTCTGGGCTCATAGCACCTCCCTCTATAGGAGATGGGGTGTGACTCAGAAGGCAGCTCCCAGATGACCTATCACCAATTAAAGATGCTTTTTTTTTGGTATTAATATAGAAGCAGAATTTCCTTTGCCTTTGTGTCAGGTTGGTTGTCAAATGTGCTGTTTGGTGCTGATGGGAAACAGTCTCAGTCTTGTTGCCCTCCTGAACTGAAAAAACAAGAGATTCTTACATGAAGGAAGTGCAAGGACAGAGTAGAACCATTGAAAAATATCAGTGTGGATACAACAGGTTGCAATCGTTGTGTAACATGGGATTTAAAATAGCTTCATATATATCTGCTACTGGTGGTAACTCTTGTCACCCATCTACCCAAAGAACCTTATATGAAAACTATGTTATTACACAACAGACTGCAAAAGGGCACCTCTTTAAACCAAAATAGGTCAATTTGTCATTGTGATAAACATTCCTGCTTAGACATTTGTGTGGACAGTAGATGTGCGCCAACCAAAACTTTTTCATAATAACAATAGCAAAGAGGGAAAAGAATGTTCTAGAAAGGATGAATTTTAGCTGCTATTTGGGTTTTGATTGAAGACTTTTGTGGTAGCCACAGAAAATGCTTGTAACATTCTTACAAAAGGATGTTGCAAGCAGAACTGTTGGCTTTTTGAGCAAGGACAAAAATTTAAAATACATGGCAGAGAGTGAATAAAAACAAACCAAGTGTGGTCCTGCTGTCAAGTGTCCATTGCACGCAGGAGAGAACTCGTGGCAACTGCAGCACTTTGCTGGCAGAGTGATCTTGTTGGGTCTGGAAATTCTTGTCCAAAGCTCAGAAAAATCAAGCAGCCTCTACTGAGCTCCTTGACCTTAGGATTAAGCAGGATGTAAAATAAGGAGGACACGGACAGCGATAACTTGTTTTGAAAAAGTTACACAAATTATGTTAAAATATGCAATTTTAAATATTAGTTCTGGCAGAGAGATTGCTGGAGTTTCAGTCAAGGGGAACAAATATTCAATAAATTAAAAAGTCAGGAGCTGGCTCTGTAACAATTGCTTTGTAAGCAAATGTTGGCTTTTGTGGCTGGTGTGAAATGTGCTGGGGAAGGGATCCAGCTCAGTGGCTTTCTCAGGGTAGACATTGCCATCATCAAATCCATCTGAAGGAATGGCTCAAGTTTGCTCTTTTGCTGGCACTCAGGAACCTCACAAAGATATTCCCACTCTTTTTATCATTTTCTTTAGAGATGGGGGTTTTCCTAGAAGAGAGCTGTGCTTCATTTGTAAATGTGAGAGGAAAACTGAGCAGAGTCCCCTCCATGCCACTCCAGCACCATCATGAGCAAGGCATAACTTGTATTTTAAAATTAAAAGTCATGTCTAGTCCAAGAAGTGCATTTTATTTTTTTTTTAATTCACTTTTTTTTTTAATGCTGGAAATGCACATACATTTGATGCTTTCAAGGCAAAGTCTAGAGTATATAGTAATATATCTTTTGTTATTTATCTGGTAAATTTGTAGTGCTATTATTCACTATGGCTTTGTCTCCACAGGAAAAGGGAGACTATAGACTACAAGGAGGAGCTGGCAAAGAGAATTTGGCAGTGCAAATACTTATTTGGCAGTGCAAATAACCCTTAATAGCAAGGGGAAATTTGTAAAATTTAGAAAATAAAAGATGGCTAGACAGTGGTAATTTCTTCTATAAGGAAGGGTGGTGTTGTTTTGGTTTTAATTCTCCTCCCAGCTTCAACATTTCCAGAATATTGAACAGTTTCTTTTATTTTCTTAAAACTAATGTTATTCCTGGTCTCCCACCTGAGTACCCAGTGGATGAGCTAAAAGGAGAGCTCTAAACTGTGAGGGTGAGGTAAATCCTTAAAACGAGTGAAATGCTTTTTGGACATGCCCAGTCATGACCTGATCTGGATGCATGTTTTCCACTACCTCAGGGGAGGCTGATCCATGGAAGTCATGTGGTCCAGATGGATTAAACTTCAGCCAAGGAGTGGGCAGAAATGAAGGAAAGAGAAGCAATAAGTACAGGTTGGAATGAAAAAAAAAAAAAAAAAAAGCAACTTCTGGGTTGGGGTGTATTATCACATTGATTGATGGATCTGATAAAGGGGCATTTTGACATATGTGCTTGCTTTTTCCCCCAAACTGAACATACCTGTTCCCTGCCTGTAGCTGCCAGGGAATTCCAGGCCTTCTCCAGTAGCCAAAGCAATCAGAGCTTTCATTCCATCAATATGAGCCAGGAACAAGTGATTGGCCAAAACTTTGCTCTGGGGATGGCACAACACTTCTGAGGTCTGAACCTGACCCCAGACCTTCAGGTCTGTGTCACCACCCTCATAATGACCCACCTTCACGATGAACTTTTTACTTAGGGGGATTTGGAGATGGACTCAGGAATGCTCGTGGAGGGATACTGATACACTGAGATCCTTTGGTCCTTAAAACAGCTACAAGGAAAGCAAATTAGACATTTAAGGTTTTACTTCTCTTTTCAAATTATTGAAATGACATTGTGGTGGGAGGCATTAGTCTTACACTGCTGAAGAACATTGAATTTGATTAGTCCCCACTCTGTTTTTTTTCCCTCTGAAAACATCTATTTCTCTTGCAGAAACAATTTCTTTGCAGTGTGTAATAGCAGAGCAGTGGGATGTGCTCTGCCCCCATTTTCAGATTTTGTATTACGGAGAGCAACTTTGTTGCTTTTTCTTGTCTGGATATTTAACATTCACCTTCCCCTGTGATTTTTGCCACCTGAACTTTTCTCATTTCTGTGTTTTTCCGCTGAACATTTCTCATTTTGCACAGGCAGATAGTGATAGGACAAGGGGGAATGTTTTAAACTAAAAGAGAAGAGATTTAGATTAAATGTTAGGAAGAAATTCTTTATTCAGAGGGTGGTGAGGAGGCCCTGGCAGTGGTTGCCCAGAGAAGCCAGGGAGGGGCTGAGGAGACACTGGCATCTCCCAGTCTGATTGCACAGCCTGCTGTGAATCCCCAGGTGGATTTACCCTGTTCCTTCCCAAAAGGTCAAGGCAAGTGGGAGTCAAGACAAAGCCAGTTTCATGAGGGTCTGCTCTGTTTAACTGTGGGAAAATGTGAAGGAGAAGAGCTCATCCATCACTGCTCTCAAGAGCAAAATATAATGATACAGAATTTCTTCTGGAGATATTGCTAAGCTGAGAACCCATCACTCACCCACAGTCTCTCCCTGCAGTTATTTTTCTTCTACAGAGTGCACCAAAAAAAAAAAAAAAAAATTCTGTCTTTCTTGTCTAATGCAATTGCTTTACTTCCCATCCCTGTGCAGCCCTGTGCTCAGTGAATCCCTCAGGCTGTCAGGGCTGTGTTGAGAGTCCCCTCTTGCAGGTGAAGGGGCCCTGCTGGGTAGCACTGGAGATAAAGTCTCATATATAACCACAGGTTTGGAACAGGAGGGCTGGGTGATGTTTTTCCAGGATGACTTTAAAGGTAATATCTATGTGCTTCTCATAATCTTCATAGGAGTAACTAAATGCAAAACTGTAGGGCAGGGGAAACCAAGAAATGTTTATGGAATGGTTGGAAGCAAGGTAGGGGGTTTGCAGATGGGAAACTATCAGTGATATCTGAGTGCTGGAAAGTGGCACAGGACTGGCAGATGGCAGAAAGCATTTTACAAAACACTTTGCTGTCCTAATCACTCTCTTTGTAGTTTATTGGACTTCAGTCAGAGACACCTCTGGGGAATGGACTTAGTATTCTGAAATAATAATACAAATTTAGTGATAGTAATAGTGTTGTCAGAAACAAGCAATACTTTCCTTTTAAGCTGTTAGGATGGAATATTTGATTGCCTTGCTGCTTTCCCCTGGAGTTATGTTATTTCCTGACAGAGTACCTATTTGTTTTATTTTGCTTTTTCTATTTTACATTGTAAAAGACCTGACTGATGTCAAGTCAGAATATCTCAGGCCTTGCAAGCTTGGCTGATGCCTGGGAGGACCAGCCTGCACAAGCCCCTGGCCCACTTGGTGCACACACAAAGCTGTTGTTGAGTGCTTGTAACAACACTGTGCTGTGCTAGGACTGTCCTGGAGGTTGATAAAAGAACTCTGAGTTTCTATGAGAGGAATTAGGAACTCTAAAGCACTTAAAATAAGTAAAGGAGGAGAGAATGAACTTTTTCCTCATAACTAACAGCCATGGGGTCAGGAATGGTTCTCCCAGCCCAGACCTCCATAACACCTTTTCTTTTTTTTCCCCTTTAAGTTTGGAAAGAGCTGTGTGTAGATGATATTCTCATTTTAATGGTGAAGTTGCAGCTCATGCTGTGTGATCCTGTGGTGGTGTGTGGGGGTGAGGGATTGAACTGATTCTCTTCGTGCCACAGAGCTGCCTTTGCTGCTGAGAGCATGGGGGAGCAGCATGTCAGCTGTGGAAAATTGGGGTATTGGGTCCCTTGTTATCCCAGACTACCACCAGGGATGTTTCCATGTCTCCATCTTCACGCCGTTGACCTCCTTTTACATTTCCCTTTGTCAGCCTTCCCAGTCCCTGTGGGATGTGCAGAGCAGTGCCATGCACAGGGCACATCCCACGGGCTGTGTGGGAGGGCAGTGAGCACATGTGAAGCCATGGATGAGCATTCAGTGCATCTGCACACAATTTCCAACTTCTCTGCTCTAGCTGCTGCAGTTACCAGGTCAAATGTCTTTGGGAACTGGGAAACAGCTCAGTATCCAAGAAAAATCCAATTGGTTGTACGATAGCCTGGAAATTGTTCTTTGATCAAGCAGCACTTTCCTATCACCATAAGCAGTGTAGAAACACAAACTAGGTTACAGGATGGCTTTTTTTTTTCCATTGTTCCATTTAATTTGATAGCCTTTCCTTGGGTATGTAAGTGCTTCCTGCCTCTCTGTCCCTGAACGTGAAACACAGATGGTGCAGTACTGCCTGTATTACAGAGACAATAAAAGATATTTAAGGTTTTTTTAAAAATGCATTTCAAGTAATAGAGAACAAAAAACATCCTCAGAGTTTTTGAGATGTCCTTTAGCCTAAAGCTTGGCCTGAAGAAGGGAAGGACTGGACAGAGGGGATGGGCACCAGAGGAAAGGTGCTAAATGGAGGTTACAGTGCAAAACACAGCTCAGGTTCCATGTTTTTAGGGTTTCCCTTGGCTTTGTTGTGAGACCTCTGGAGAAAGCAGACACTGGAGCAAGCAGCAAAAACTTTGAAATAATTTACTTAAATGAGAAGTGCTCCCTTGAAGAGGACAGTGGTGCCCTTGAGGAAGGGTGACTCCAGAGCCATGAGCACTAAGCTGGTGGTGAGCCCAAGAACTCCCCTGGCTTTGGCAGTCCTTCCCTTCAGAACAGGTTCTCCCTGTTCAGACTCCAGTATAAATTTCCATTGCAGTATAAGCAATACAAAGCCATATTAAGGAAATTGAATGTGGCATTAGTCATTCCCTAGGCAAGAGCCCTGCCTGAGGAGGAGGAGAAAAGCAGAGTAAGGCATCACACCATGGTTTCTGTGTGGTGCCAAGGCAGCCAAAGCCCAGACCTCCCTCGCTGTTGCTCAGGGGCAGCAATATGTTCAGTACTGAGCATATTTCACAACATTGGTCTGTCAATGGTGCCAATTCATCCTGTTCTCTTGATAATTCCTCTCACTCTTATCCATGAGGGATTAAGTGAAGAAATACAGTAGTGCAGTGGATTGTACAAGGATTATCCAGGTTTTCCTATCAACTACATCAGGAAGGCATTATAACTGGAAAGCTGCAAGTTCAAGGTTCCAAGATTAACCCAAATAGTGTCATGTTTTGCTAAGTTCAGGAGCCTTGGCTCATGTTTTACATTTGGATTCACTGATACTTTTCTGTGATAAAGGACTGTGCAAACCCAGCAACAAGTGTTGACCCAAGTTGGAGTTTGAGGCCACATTTGTGCTTGTGTTCAAGGACTCTGGGGTCTCATTTTGTGGTGCAGGAGGTCAGTCCTTGACACCATTCAGTTTTAGAGATGTCCATGACACTCCCCAGGCATGGTGCAGATGGGATGGGTCACGGGATGAGATGGGATCATGGTGCATCAGGATGGGTCAATGCTCCCCACAGGCAATTTTCAAAAAACTTTTTGTTCTGCAGACTGGGAGAGTTAAGCATTATGGACACAGACCATCCTATGCCAGCTGGCCAACACCTGAGAAAATGCTCCCAAACCTATTTAATTTATTAGCAGAGAGGTAGCCTGATGGAATTGATGGGTTTATTTCTGGGACTGGAGCTTCTTTCAAGATTTGGTCATTTGGAGGTGATAAATCTTTGCCTCAATAAAGGCTTCTGGATTTGACCCAAATTAAATTAGCTCAGAAGAGTCAAAAAGCCAAGCAAAAAAAAAAAAAAAGAAAGCTCAGAGGGCCCCATACAGACCATAAGTTGTGTATGAAGAGTTATGAAGGCAACTTCTTTATTGTCCTGTTCTTTTGGTGTTCCAGGGAATACTTTAGGCAAATACTGTGAGAATAAAGGAAATATTTTTGTCAACAGAAAATCCTTAAATAGTCTCAGAAGGGCAATTCTGCTAATAAATTTGTTGAGGGTATGTTCTGCCTTGTGCAGAAACTGCTGACTGTCATGTACAGTGCTTAAACTTGATTACTTCATGTCTTGCAATTCTAATCACCTCTGAGTGTTAACATATGCGAATTAGGGAAAGGATTAAAATTATTCTTGGGAGTAAAATCGGGAGTGTTCTTTCTGATGAAGCATAAAATTAGTTGTCTCTTGGGGAAGGCCCAGTTGAACTGTTGTTTACAGGGGTTTCTTTCAGAACTGGGGCATTGATTGCTTCGGTTCAGATTTAATTTAAAAAAAAAAAGAAAAATATTTGTCATATATTCAGGACCACTGTGTGGTGTTTTGTTTGCTGACAGTGATGTTGCATGCTGCAAGATAACACCAAGTTATCCCGGGGTTTCCTCTCCTCTGTTGCTTAACTTCTAATGGATGACTCTTCCCAGGTAGGGAATGGCTTCCCCTATTAGGGAAGATGAGAAACTGTGTGATTCAAAAAATTGAATTTAAACAAGGCAGTTGCTGTCCAGGCAGTCTAGAGGAAAGCAGGAACACACATAAACCAGGGTCATGAGAAGAGAATCACAGGAACAGACTGTCTGTGCCCAAGGGAAATGCTGAGACAGAGTAAGAAATCACTGTTTTAACCCCCTGCCTCTGTTGTGTTTGTGTGGATAAATGAGTCAAGCTTTGTATGGAAGAGACTGTGGGTTTTCACTCCGTTTTCTGAAATTAGGAAATCCATAGGGAAGAGTCAAAGCCAGTAAATGATTCTTAGGAAGATGCCTGTTTAGCTTCTTTCAAATGACCTTCACATTAGATTTTACCAGCTGGACTATGACCACAACAATCAATTGAAAGCTGAGTCACAGGTACTTGAATCACTCCATGAGTCATGTCTAATCCAAGATATTTCTGTGAAGATCCCTGTGGTTCCTGAACAGATGTCTGGGGCAGGTGAGGTACATTGTCCTCATGAAGTGCTTCCACCCCTTGCTGGCTGTGGAGGACCAGGATGAGATCTCAGACCAGCAGGAACCCTTCTGGCAGACACATCTTGTCATGTTATGATGTGAAGCCACCCTGAAGCTGGTGGACTTGGCAGTGTTGGATTTATGGTTGGACTCAGTGATCCTAGAATTCCAGCCTAGGGGATTCTGCGAGTCTCCATCACTCTTGGCCCAAGCAGAAATTAATCTGGTGACGGGGCTGGGAGCAACCCTGGGGCAAACTGTACAGAACTCCAAAGACCACCTAGGCAGTGGTGAAGCCCTGCTGAAGGACCACCAGAGCACAGGCACCTGCCCTTCCAAATTCTCTGACAATGGCACATTTTACAGTTGCTGTTCTCAGTAAGTTCCCAGCTGATCATGCTTGTGATCTACAACAGCTCTGTTAATTCCTGCTTTTGTATCTGTGCCACGGCTCAGCAGGCAGTGATCAGGTGTAGCCTGGCAAGAGTGTGTGCCAGCAGCACTAGTGGCTGCTGCTTGGCTACAGCAGGGAATGGAGAGCTCTCACGACAGGGTTTGAAACTTTATACTAAAATTTAATGTCTAGAAAATAAGGGGTTTGCAATTTTAATCCAAGTAAGTCCAAGCAGGTAATGTTTGCGTTGTAAAAATTGGTAAGGCTGAGCCCTCAAGTAGATGAATGCTTTAGGGACAGCTAGAAAAGATTCAGAGCTCAGAGGCTGATTAGTTTACCATCCAGAGCAGAGACCAACACTTCTGGGAGTGGGTCTGTGAGCATCCTGCACTCAAAGACTGTAGGAATATGTCATTTTTGTCATATCTACTGGTTGGAGCTGCTGGGAATTTGTGTAACACTGCTGTAAGAGAGTGAAAAATTGTTAGAGCCTGCTCAGAGGATTTATGGATGAGCCACAGGTCTTACAGCAATGAGGAACTGAACATCCTCATCACCTTCCAAATGCAACATCATATCCCCTTCTGTTCATTTAGAAATATTTTATGAGTTCAGGTGGTCATCTGAGCCCATGGGCTGCCATCTTTCCACATGAGCCATTTGCTTTGGTGCAAGATTTAGTCTGCAGAACTCGGGATTAGGTGATTCACCACCAAGAGTTCAGTCAGGGCAAACCCAAGGCCCTTGCAAGGAGTTGCTGAGCAGCCCACTGGGCTACTCTGCAGTGTCAGCATCATTAAAACTCCATGGCAGCACCTAAATCTGCTCCAAATAACCCCAAATCAACATTTTTCCCAGATGAGTGTTGGCTGGGCTTACAGCTTTGCTTTATGGACACTGTCCTGTCTTCCAGTTCTTTGTGGTTTTCTAAATCAAGAGTTAACCAGATTATTCCAAGGGTGGAGGAGACTTATCCGACATAACAGTATTGGTTTAATTTCCTTCTGTGCAATCACTTTTTTATCCATTTTTCATTATAATTTATTTCCATTTCATCTTCCCGAAAACAAATATATCTTTTTGAAGATATGCCAGGACAATTAAAAGAACACTGCAAGGCCACAACGATGCCACATATGGGCTTCATGAGCCATTTGCAATGGAAATATCTGAGACAGCATTAGATTGGCTTTCCAGGGGCTAAACTGCACTTCCAGGGCCTGGTGTAGTTCCAGCTAAAAGTTGCTCTCTTCTGCCTGTCATCAGAGCAGTCAGGTTTTAATTGCATGTCATGCAAGGCTGGGCATGGTATGTAACACCAAATAATGGAATTTAGCTCTTCTTTTGTAACTTAAGAAAAAAGTTCCTGGTTATAATGTCTGCCAAAGGAGCTTGAAATGTGACTCAGTGTGGTGGGTCTGTGTGGATTGTGGGGACTGCAAATCTCACTTCTGAGAGGGTGAGCTGCTCTGATCATCCCCATGAGAAACCGTTATGAGACTCAGAGAAAACGATGAGGACACCCTTTTGTGCATTTAAATTACTTTTTCCTTTCATCCACCTCTGGTCTGTGCAGAGGTGGCTGCTGGGAGGAGTTGAGTCTTGCCAAGGGTTAGACAACATCACTAAATTCCTGCTGAAGCTCTCAAAGTAGGCATGAAGGAGGCTGGAAGTCTGAACTGCCTCTGCTGGTAAAGTTGAAGTTGCCTCCTACACGGAGTGATTTAAGTCCTCACTCCTCCAGACTTCTGCTGTGGAGTAAATAAGTGGTGTAGTTCAGCACACAGTGAAGAACAACATTGAATTTAATACTCCCAATACTTTTAAACAAGAAAACTTTCCACAGCAGTCACTCAAATTGTACATTAATTAGAAACAAAGATCTTAAAATACACCGATGACAGATTTAATTCAAGAGGGAGTTTCTGCAGTTCAGTTTACTGGAAATCATGCAAATATACTGTGGTGTGGGATGTAGTTTCACAGGGAAGCAGCTTGAGATTCAGCTTTCTGGGTGACCTGTCTTCACTGTTACTGTTGTGGAGGGGGTTACTGATGTGCAGGTTCTTTCAGCCCTCTAACCGAAGTACTTTCACTGGCTGGAGTCTCTGTTCCTCAGGACAGGGACAAACAGCTCCTTCCAACCTCCCAGGATTTATTTACCTGATGGCCACAGCATCAGGAGAGACAACTCCCCTGTGCAAAATGCCCTTCATCTCCCAAAGAAAGGCTGTTTTTTTCCAGATCTGACTTTCTCTGCTCTTTTCTTTTTTTGCTCCAACTCTAGTGGTAGAGCTCCCAGAGCTGCTCCAATTCCCATCACCTTACAGGAGACATTGAACCCTGTCTCTGCCTTCACCTGCAACAGGCTGGGGCATCTAGGAGTATCACAGCATAAAGATGGGACAGAGCCTCTGGAAGTGCTAAGTTGTCCATTTGGCAAAACCCAAAATGCAAACCCTTTGGAGAAAGATGGAAATGATAAGATGCATTGGTTTTGATCCTTGAGCTCTTGTATGTGGAAATCAAATTTTGCAGCTTTGGGAAGAATGAGTTTTGCACAGTCTCTGATAAGCTGGAGGTCTGACACCTTGCAAGGCAGAGGTGGCAAATGCCAAGTTTAGCTGAAACCACCTGGGAAACAGGGGACCACCCTCCAATCCACCCCTCACCATCATCATTCAGCCCAGGACACCAGGGTTAAAGCTCTCACACACCCAAAGCATTATGTCTTCTCTTGAAAACTGACTCTCCAGAAAATAAACCAGGCCATTCATCCCAACCTTCTGGCACTGTCTCCAAATGCAAATACCAGGTTGCACAGCCTGCTCTTCTCGGCATCGCATGCTCCAGACTGGGAGGCTTTTTGTGTGCAATGCCTCCTGCAGCTGGCATGGCCCCATTTTGTACTAGACAAACACTGACAGCTTTATTTCTTGTTTGTTCGGTGGCAGAGATCCTCAACATCCTGGTTTGAATTGAGTATTGTGGCTCTTCACTAGCAGCAAACGTAAATAACAAAGAAATTTCATGTATTTTAATTACCTGAAGGCGTCTGTTTTAATCTGGTAAATCCTCTTATGTGATAAAAGTAATGTTGCTATGGGAACCCTATCTAACAGGAAAGGTAGCACCAGTCTGCCTGTAAATAATTAGGAAACTGATGCAGTGAAGTGATTTTCCAGTCACTTGGCACAGAACGGGCTACACAGTAAAAGTTTAGACCTGTAATTTGGTTTTATATGTGTGAGTGAAAGAGGCAGAGATTTAACTGGGAGGATCCCTTTCAGGCATCTTGGAAGGGCCAGCAAATGTTTCTTTCTCATATATATCCACCAAAATACCCCCTGCCCCCACCAGCAGTGCATTTGCATACTGTGACACTCTGACCAGTGTTTATTAAGTGTTTTAACTCAGTAATGTGTGAAGTCCTCTCTGGCGTGAGACACTCACTGAAATAATCCCTCAAAGGCCAATTCTACCCAGTAAATGCCTGGTGCTTCTCTGCAGCAGCCACTGGTGCCCGAGAGCAGAAGCAGCCCTGGGGGTCCCCTCTGTCTCCCCCAGCAATGATGGGTGTGGCAGCAGCTCCTGCCGTGGTTTTGGCTGCAGGGGAAGGGTGTAGGATCCTGTTCATCTTTAAACCACCAAATCTCTGCTCTGTGCAAAGCCTCCAAGGACAGCAGTGCTGCCCACATGGATGAGCCACTGCTGGTGGGTCCCTCAGGGGCAGGACAGGCATCCCCTGTCTCCACTGTCCCATCCCACAGTCAGCATTTGTGCCAGAGCTGTGTTGTGAAAGGGTTTATTCATTTACCTGGAGGATGTGCTGATAAGAGCCCTGTGATAACAGGCAATAAAGCAATAATGGCAATATGGTTCAATATATTAGAAAATTTTTCATGCTATGAAATCCTTTTCTCTTTTCTTAGATTAAAAGGAATTGACTAATAGGATATTTCTCATTTTACTTTATGTAAGTACATAAAATTCAGTATATTCTTGTGCCTCGAGGCCACTATTGAGAAAGAAGCTCCCAATATAAATTTGAAAGAGATATTGAGTTACTCTAAAGTCTGGGATACAAAGAAAAGGGGGAAAGATGAAATCTACCATTCATTAAATACTTCTATATTAATTAATTTAATTACACATTAAATAGAACTCCTTGTTTGCCACATAAATGTAGGGTGATCAGTGAAAAACTTGTAGACTTTGTTTCACAAACTGAAGAATTATACATCAATCTATTTCTCATCCCTAGGTTATTGTGCAGTGGTGGGTGACATTTGTGTCTCATTGCATATCAGTAGTATGGTTTCAATTATGGTTTCCACAGATAATGCTTCCATGAGAAATTGTAAATTTTTGCCAGGCAAGTATTTTTTGTCTGCAAAGAAAAACCCTTGTAGAGGCAACCTTAATACATATGCTGCACAAATACACTGTTTTTGCAAGTTATGATAATTTCAGTCAACATGGACAAGGTGCTGACATAATTTGAATGGAATAATTTCCTTTTACATAGGGAAAAGTTTGTTATTGTTGAATAGGAAGGCTTGAACATGTCTGAAAATCTTGGCTTCCAGGAATGTGACATTCAGAGATTTTTTTTTAAAGACTTTCTGGTAGGAGCACCACGTGGGCCAATCTCAGGATAAAGTTACAGTGATCTCATGGATGGTATCCAGCCTTACCAATTAGAAGATCATATGGTAATAAATTGACTCTCAGTAATCATAATCAGGTTCATGGAAAATAATCTCACCAGCCCAGCAAATTCAGATTGAACTTGCCTCATTGCAAGAACATTAAGGACAATTAGCTGCTATTTGGGTTGTGAGGGTGGTCTCCACATGTCCTTGTCTGGGACACTGATCTGGGGAGAAGGGGTGGGAGAAGAGAGGCAGCAACACTGGGAGGATCTGGGCATAAAAATACTTCAAACCATGTTTTGTACTGCAGCATTACGTTAAATTAAAGTCGTGTTCCTGACACAGCTCCTGCCCAGCTAGATATGAATCATTACTACAAAACCAATTTCCTAATTATCCTTCCATTGCAGGGTAATGCAATGAGTTTTGTAAAGCTGTAATTTTACCCTGGTTTATTTCCATGTCCTCTGTTTTCCCTAGAGACGTGCTCTGCTCTCCTCTGAGGTTATTTCTGACGTGATCTTTGGCAGCAGGAAAAGGTGGTGGCGTGTGGATTAATTCATCCATGGTCAGCTGCTTTCCCAGATTCCCAGGGAATTTTTGCTGGGAATGGATAAACTTGTACAGGTGTTGGATGGTCTCTAGCAAAACAAATAGTTTGTTTTGATGGTTGAATTGATCTTCATGGCAGATGATGGGAATGTTTTTGTTGCTGACCTGCTGTATCGTCTGTTGGTATTTTTAGGTGGTTTATATAAAACAGGTGTAAAAAACACAGCAGGGGACCATGTTATGAGGAAATTCCTGAAAACCCTCTGTGTTAATAGAAATTTCTGTCAGTATCTGTAGATATTTGAGAGGTGAATTAGTGGAATTTGTGAGAAAAGCTGAAGCAGGAAAGTGCTGAAGGAGGAAGTTCTGTCGCCCCTCACCTTCTGAAGGTGTGGATGTTCCTGTCCTGCACAAGGCTTCATCAGTTGGGTTCAAAAACTCAATCTCTCTGTAGGAACAGGGGGAAAGACCTCAAACTTGAGTGATGTGGCATCACCAGAGGGTCTGTCTGTGAGAACTGCAGCCACACTGCCAGCAGACAACCTGTCCCTCGGTCCTGGGAGGGAAAGAAACCACTGCCACCATCCCGGGAGGGGAAGGATGGGAGAGTCCCCAGCTCCACTTAGTGGGCAAAGCACAAACAACACGTAACAACAACCCCAGCTGAAGCCAGCTGAACAGTGTCTAACCCCTCCAGCTAAGCCATGAGTAGGAAAAGCCTTTCTTTGGCCTGGGAAGACCATCCTGAAGCCCTGGGCTCCCAGAGGAGGACCCACAGGGAGTGTCCCCATGTGGATTCATCTGGGTTTCTCCTGGAGTTACAGAGGGATCACGTTGCTGCCCAGGCAGGTATTATTTGTTAGCTATGATCAGATTTTCTAATTTTTGTTATTCAAAGCTCCTGTGAAAATTTTGTTATTCAACACTCCTGTGAAAATTTTGTTACTCAAAGCTCCTACCCACAAGGAGCACCAGGAAGCATCTCCTGAAGGGAAGGCTTCAGCCTGGCAGCAAGGATCAGCCTGCACAGCAGTGGCTCCTCTCCAAGGGGCAAGAAGGAGCTTTGTTGGTAGCTTTGGTTCTTCAGGCTGCAGGGGAGGCTGCATAGGGATTTCCAGAAGGGTCATCAGAGCCAGGGGAGAAAAAAACCCAGGATTTTTGTGCAATCATGTCTTCTGATGATACCCACAAAACATCTCAGTAGCTCTGTTGCTGGTTTAAGGGCAATTCATGAAATCATTTCCATTGGTCAGACCTCTGCCCAAATCACTTGCTTCATTCTCTAGTGCTTCTGCTTTTGGCATTTCATCAAGAAAAGCCTTTTTAGGTTATATCTTAATTAAAAGCACCCCCCAGCTTGGCTGCAGCTCTCCCTGAAATGCTCCCCAAGCAACAGCACTTCATGTGCTATTAGCTGCCTCCTGACCCCATCCTCTCCTGGTGGCCAGGTCCATTTAAGATGACAAATTAACACAAATCATATAAATGCAGCACATTTTTAGGAGCCAGTTGCCATTGCACATTGTCCTGTGCTCCACAGGGATTTTGGGGGTGTTTCCTATACTCCCACAGGGTTCTTTTTACTAAATAATCCCTTGAATCAGGAATAAAGGCTCCTAGTCCCAGGGTTTCAGGATTACTTGCAAACAGGATGGCTCTCACATCATATAAAATTTCATCTAAACAAGTATTCTCTTCCTCCATGTCAGGACCTGTCACACATTGAAGGAGCAGGGAACTAAAAGTGCTTTTAGCATCTGATTTCTTTTTTCCTTATTCTTTTTTATGAAAAAGGGTTGCAGGGGAATCAGGAAAAATGGAAATGGCCCCCTGTGCATTTGGAAAGGATGCAAAGAGAGGATAACGTTTGGTGGGTTGGCACTCTAATGTAGATATCCAACCTTTATATAGAGATTTATTATTATTATTATTATTATTGCTTCTTGTGAAATTCAGGTTAAAGGCGTTTCCAGTCCACCACTGTTTACAGAAGTTGCTGGATTTTGTTTTTCCCATCCCCTCTGTATCTCTGCTGCTTCCCTCACCCTGGGAAGCTGATGAGCCCTTAGGTAGCTGCACAGCAGATATTGGATCCTCAGTATAATTTTCAGCAGTTAATTAGCAGCTCTGCTTCTCACACTAAAAAAAATTGAAAGCTTTAATTAGACTCACAAAGGGACCTGAAAAACTAGCTGGAAAGTAGCCCCTGTGTGCCTGGGTAGGTGAGGGACTTGCATTGAAGTGTGGCTGTGCTTGTAACCTCTGCAGTGCTCAGAGAAAACAATTTTATTAGAGAAAAACAAGAGAAGGAGATGGAAGAGGTTCTTATTCACCATCTGAAGTGTGTCTTCTCTACTTGGTGCCCCACACTGGCTTGAAATGTAGTTTTGTATGTCATTATTCTGTACCCACTGTCAGGAAGCAGCTGTTGCTACTCCTGCTCTTGCTTAGCTTTTTTCCATGGGATGTAGCTCTTTGGCCTCTCCATCCACCTTTGCTCATTGCAGTATTTCTAGAAATGCTGGCAGCTTCCAGGTTCCCTTTTCAGTGGTGTGGCTGAGAAGTGCCTGCTTTGAACAACAGGAGTGAAACTCTTCACTCAACTCTCGTGTGCTGATGGGCCCCAATCAAAATGCAAAAGCTGGATAGTGTTGAGAGGGGATGGAATGTAGAATCAGGAGGGTTTGGGTTGGCAGAAACCTTAAAAAAAATCTCATTCCACCCTCTGCCATGGGCGGGGATACCTTTCACTACACCAGGTTGCTCAGAGCCCCATCCAACCTGGCCTTGGACACTCTCAAAAATGGGCTGTCCACAGGGAGTCTCTTAACAGCTGCATTATCAGTCTTAAGTTCTGTGCTGGTGCCAATATCTGCTGTAGAAAGGGTTCTTTTGAGACTGGAAAAGATGTACTGATCTGAATCCAGGCATGTGCTACAGCGTGCAGTTAAAATAAATTATTACACTGTTGTATGCTTCAATCAGTTAATGATATAACATTTTTGGATGATGCTGTGGCTAATATTTTCAGAGTCTCTCTAAGATACTCTTTGCTTGCATTAAATCCTTTCCTGACCTTAAACTGACTGAGCCTTCTCAAGCCTGAGGCAATACGAAGGGTGAAACACAGGTCTGGGTGTTTCACTGCCTGGTTTGAGGGGCAACTGGGATTGCAGGGTCTGTGTTTGGGGTCTTCACACACAAGACATGCTGTGATCCTGAAATATCTTCTGTGCTTTCGTGTTCTTCATCCTGTTGGAATTTACTCAGTTTAGAGAATTTTAAAACAAAATAATCAGAGTAAGGCATTTTCAGTACCTTTTTTCTGCTAGAGAGCAGATGAGGATGAAAAGGAGAGGCAGCTCTTTCCTGGAAAGGGGCAGGGAACTCCATCCAGAAGGTGTGGGATCAAGGGAAGGGGATCACTGATCCACTCCAACCTCCCAGGCTGGACTCTGCTGCTGCCCCTGCAGTCCCTGAGTGCTGGAGGGAAATTTACTTTTCCCTTTGGCTGTTTGGGTGGCTGCTGCAGGCTGCAAAATCCATTTAGCTGCTGCACATCTGCCAGTGCTCTGCCTGGGAGAGACGTTATTACATTAAGCTGCAGATCTGGGAGATTGCAGTAATATTTTTGTACTCAAAGATGTGTTGTCCCAAGATGCCCCCGGCGGCAGGGGACCGATGCCCACCATGCATATTTATGTCCTGCCCTAATTACCTTCCAGCCGAGCTTTTGCAGCCATGCATTGACGGCAAAGCTCCTTATTTTGGAAAGCAGAGTGAAGCTGCAGGGCAGGGAATGACCCCAGGAACAGCACAAATGCTTTTTTGTCTCTCTCCAAAATCGTAACCTATTTTTGGACCAGTCATTGAGAGGATTACTATTTTATTAGCTGAAATAACCACAAACTGCAGCTACTCATCAAACGCTTGCAGCTTTTGACTTCCTTCTCTAGGGGTTGGTGTCTGTGGCCCAGGACAGGCTGTGACCCTCTCTTTGCTGCCAGCCAGGGTGAAGTGGGCACTGCTGCAAGGTATCTGCACAAAAAAACCCCCAAAATAAAAACCCCTGCCAAACCAAGGAAGGATGCTATTTAAAGGAGAAAGGGATAATTTTAGATAAATGTTAGCCATTTTCCTCTGTTCTGTCCTCTCCAGATGTCAGCTATACTTAAGTATTAGTGGGAAGTGGGTACCAAACTCCTTGTATTCCTCAAGGGCCCTTTCTCTAACCTTCGTCTTCAAATTATCTCTGATATATACAAGAAACTGGTGTATTAGAAACAAGAAAACCAAGTCATTTGCCTCAGATTGCACACAGATCTGGGCCAGTGGACCCCAGCGCCTGCCTAGGAATCATTCCCCTCTAAACAATGCTGCAGGTGAAGCCTGGGTAGGGAAGGACCAGAAGCTGCTGATGCTGGAGTGTGACCTTCCAAATCCTCTCACTGTCCCTTCCATGTTATGCCCTGATTTCAATGCCACAGTGGAGCCAGATCACTCACAGGAAGGAAATCTCCAGCTTTCATCACTCAAGTTGTCTGGTGCTGGGCTGTGTGGAATCTCCCAGTCTTACTTTATCAGCCATGTGCCACTGGGTTTGCACTAAAAATACCATTATTGCACAGTACAGGCTGCCCTGGGATGCTGAGGCTGCAGGTCACTCAGACTGGGCAGGATGGAAGTTCTGGCATAGCCCTTGCTTGCTTGATGCCACAACGTTCCTGCCCAGGAAAGTCAGCCTTCCTCTACCACATCCCTGTGGGGTTTAGGCAGGGTCAGTCTAAAATAAGCAGAGTTTGTTTTTATCTGTCAGTCCCAGTGAAATAGAATATTAACTGGAGGTTTGTGTGTAAACTCTGAGCTTCAGGAGGGAGATGATCTGTTTCAGAGGACCCTATATCCATCCTGGAATTCAACATTTGATCTGTCTGGAGCTACAACTCTGTCCTTCATACCTGCAGGCTGCTAAGTAAGATGTCCATCACCAAATGGTGGTCACAGCCCTCAGGACCTGTGCAGATACCTCTGACCATGTAGATAAATTCACCTGTAGCTTGCAAAGCACAGGGTTTAGCAGACATCCCCCAATGTTTAGGCTGTTTATGGGGCTGCAGTTCTGCCCTCAGGCAAATTGTACAGTGAGTTGGAAAGCAGGGGGAGGCTTTGGCTGCTCTACAGCCTGAGAAATTCTACAGTGACTCAGAAAGGGAAATTTTCTGCCTGAAGAAACTGGCAAGATGCTACAAGCCATGAAAAGGGACTTGTCACTGTGGTGGTGACTAGAAAGGTGAAAGAGAGATTGATGCAGGAGCTGAAATATTCATCTGGCACGAGAAGGCATGAGACGTTTGACTCCTCCAAATGTTAGATTGCACTCTGAGTGGTGCTTTGCAGTTAATGATCTGACCAGAAGCACACTTTGATGGAATAAATGCATGTAATTACAGACATCTCCTACTTTTCCTTCTGTTTCAGATGACAGTCTCTCCTCACGAAATTCTCCAGCATAATTTGATGTGCACATTAATTAATGCCTGGTATAGAAGGGAAAAATGTAGAAGCCTATAATGCAAATCTTCCTCAGAGGTGGAAGGTTGAAGACCTGCTGCCTGCACTACAGGGCAGCTCTTCCAGCACCTTGGGCTGTGTGGGGACTTCAGCCAGAGAAATCTCATTTTGCAACCCTTGATTCCACCAGCAAGGGATGTTTTGGCATTGAGTGCTCAAACAATTTTTGAAAAAGGTGAAAAGGACTGGATATTTCAAGATGGACTGATGCAGAGGAAGAGTCTTAAAGGAGAATGGGGCCTTTTGTGTGTTTTGGGCCATGGGAGCTGTGCTGGCTGCCAGGAGCATCCTGCACATCCCCACTCACAGCAAGAAGAGCAGGCACCATGTTCTGCCCTGCCCAGAACTCTCAAACTGCTGCCACTTGCAGTTCCTTACCAGAAGAAACAGCATGGGAAGAGCTGAAAAGAAAGAAAGAAAGAAAAAAAAAAGAAAAAGAAAAACCCAGCATGGTCATTAGGATGAACTGCTTGGAGTTAGATAACCAGAAATGAGTTGCTAAGCAATGCTCAGGGAAAATGATTTGGAGAGAACGTCACGGTGTGTGATACCTAAGGAGGGAGAGATGTGTGTGTTTAGCAGAAATCATGCTCAGCTACCATGGCACAGCAAGCTGGGCACCAGGGCTGTTACAGAGAGGAAATGCAGCATTTTGCTCTATGGATTATTACTTTTATTATTTACTCCTTTATTGTTGCTTGATGGGTTCTGGAACTTTCAGGGTCTGAGTCTGCAGGGGAGCTCATCTTGAGGATGCATCCTCAGCCTTCTGTCCTTGGATCTGCACAAATGTGTTTACTCCTCAGTTAAACAGATTTCCATCATTTTGAAAAGCCTGTCAAAACCATTTAGCCATGAAAAATCACTAATCATTTCAGATATCTTCAGAGGGAGGGTGTATTTGTAGAACTAATTAGCTCCTGTCAACATATAATGTGTGCCTTTACTTTCTCTGGTGTAGAAAACCATTCAACCCCAGCCCTGAGAGATGTTGGGCAGCATCAGGGCTCTAAAAACTTGGAGGGGGATGAGATCTCTGCTGAACAGCTCAAGGTTCCCTGGCTGCCCACGCTCGGCATGGAAACTATTTAAAGATTTTGGTGTCCAGATCTGGCCCTCAGCATAGACCAAGCTGCAAAATAGTTAATCAACAATAGAATTGTTGATTTACTCCTCAGTAAAATTGAAACTCCTTTTTCTCCTGGCGTTTATTCATGGTATCTATTTACAACCCCTTGTCTCTTACCCCGGCAGGGCTCTGAGTCGTAGCTAATGACTCAGAGCTGTGATATCACCGTGCTTGGCTGTTCTCCTCCTGCCAAACGCCGCGTGTCTGCAGCCCGTCCTTGCTGCCTTTTCCTCAGATAAACCCTGCCTGGAGCAGCACAAAGCTCTGCCTCCCTGCAGCCTCGCTGCCCCAGCACCCCGGGAAAGCCAGCCTGGCCCAAGCCATCTCGTATGAAACAATCAGCACCATCAGTTTGGATGGCCCCGAAGAGCAGCTCGCCTGCATGGGACCCTCCCTCCCTCCCTCCCGTCAGCAGATTTGCCGAGGAACAAAGGCAGCTGTGTCTGTGTTATCTCCAGGCTGGAATCGCCTCTCCCAGGCACAGCCCCTGGCTTGCACAGAAATGTTTCTTGTTTAGGCAAGAGGAACAGAAAGCACTGTGAGGAGTGTCCTTGTTGATAAGGGATGTGTTGGGCTGAGCAAGCCTGGCGTTTCCACGGGCCAGCTCTGACATCGAGTGGGTGAAGGTGGCTCTGCCAAATTTGTGCTTAAACCAGACCTGGATGACCCCAGACTGGGGCTGACCCATGGCAGCTCATTAAAGGATGATCCAGGTGTGTGAGGAGGGATTTATCATCAGTGAAATTTCCATGGCCAAGCATCAGTGGCAGATGGGAATGGGACATGCCCTGTAACCCTGGCGCTCTGAATTTGGGGTGGCTAAAGTGGAAAAGGTTTGGGATGGCTGTAGAGAAATCTGGCCATGCCGTGTTTTCTGTGTGGAGAAACTGGTGGGCTCATCTGGTGGGAGCTGGTTTCAGAGGGGAGTTCATGGTGGTGGTAAGGAGGGAATGCCCAGGGAGACCCCAGGGCCTTAGGGACACCCAAAGGGTCACAATTACTTGCTAGGACCAAACCAGGAACTGGTGGTTAGGACTTATTAGGAACAAACCACCTCAGAAAGAGGCAGAGTGAGCTCCAAAACTTTGGAGATGGATTATCCCATCTCATGTTGCACCTCTGCCTTCTGCAGTGTCCCCTGTGAGGCAGTGATATTGAGTGCCCACGAGCTGGTGGCACAGCAGGGCCTGCCACTCTGCTCACTGTGACAGAGGACAGACTTCAGGCCTAGCCTGAAGTGATTTTCCTTTTATTTTTTTGCTATAAAAAAGCAGAGATCTGGGTCAGGACAGGGCTCCTCCTGCTGAGCTGTGACATACCCTGTGCTGATCAGTTAATCTCTGCCTGCTTTGCTTTTTGCTGGGTGTTACAGCCTTGTGAGGGCTTTGTGAGAATTAATGGCTGTAAACAGCTTTGATGAGTGTTACTATTAAAGACAAATTGCAAGTTCAAGGCATTGCAACCAGCCAGCTTGTATTGCAAGTTGGTGGTTGTTGTCCCTCAGATGCTGGAGGTCAAAGATAGATGTCTGTCAATGCCTCTAGCAGGATTCAGGCCTCTGGGAGTGAGGGGGCTGTCCCCTCTGTCCTGGGAGGGGACAGCAGCATGCCCACAGCACTATTGCAGAAGGGGTGTAGCTCAAAACTACCCTCCACCTGACAATTATCCTTATTTTTAGCTTTCTATGAATTTTCTCAGGTCAGAAGATCACAGGTCACCATCACTGCTTGCTTTCAAGACAGTGAGAGCAAGAAAATACTAATGAACTCTTCATTCCCCAAGTATTTTCTTCTGTTTTGGACAGTTAAATAGGACTCAGACTGCAATTAGCCAGCCCAGTCTTTCTCATACCCTGACCCTGGGTTTAGACAAGGGCCACAGTGCTGTCTCATTAAAGATCCACAGAGACATTTCTTTTCATAAAGAAGTTTAAGAAAATGCTGGTTTATTTAACAAATGTGTTTTTACACTGACCTTCCTGTAATTTGCATTCAGACCATCCTATAAATTGCCAGAAAGGTTCTTAATGGCAATAATAAATAAATCATAAACTAAGAAGATCCAGGAGTATTTGCCATTTCTTCCCCAAGACTGTTAGTTAATCTGTAGCGTGTATTTTTGTGTTGGATTGTGGTTGTGTGTTTTCTGCCCTGTGTAAAAGGGCTTTTTCCCTTCTGCTGTTGCCATTCTTCCCTTCCAGAATGAAATTCTGGTAAATTCTCCCCACTGTACGCCCCTTCCATCTCCATATTTTAGACCAACTGGAGGTAAGAATTGATGTTGTTATGAAGATTTCTTTAATGGGATGAAACTTTTCATTTCCATCCTGAATAATTTATGGCCAGCTCATTCCCACCAGTTCTAACTAGGGGTTGTTAGCCTAATTATTTTCTTTTCCTGCTGATATTCCTTATTTACTTATAAACAGCAGTTGCATCCTCTCTCAACCTGCCTTTTTTTTCAGCTAAGTAAGCCAAAATTCTCTATTCTTATAAAATTGTGTTCTCTTATTTCAGGTAAAAAAAATTATTAAATCCATAAATGAAGACCCACTTGGGATCCTGATTACCTGCCCCATTTTATCTTTGCTCAGCAGGTGAAATGTTGCTGTGTGGGGCTGCTGAGCAAACCTCCACTGATTTTAACATGATCACGACCTCCCCTGCCAAATGTAAGTGTTTGTAAAGTCATACAGAGGAGCTTGATATATAAACTGATTTTTAAGTGGGAGTTATTTATGCATAGCCACAGAAAAGAAGGTTTGACTCTTTAATTGAGCAACAATTTCCAGTAGTGGAAATTGTCCCTGCCAATGACAGGGGGTTGGAATCAGATGGTCTTTAAGGTCCCTTCCAACCCAAAATATTTGATGGTTCTGTGATTATCTGCAGAGCAGTTGCAGAGGAGAGCCATCTGCATTGCTGATGTCCAAGTCTGACATTCAAAGGTTAGAGGTCTTTCAGGTGGCATTTCTGCTTAATTGTCACTGATGAAACCAATTTACAGAAATTTGTGTGAAATTGGAGTGAATTTTCTGAGAGCTACTTCTCCAGTGCCTTTTACAGAAGGCAATTCCACCTGAAAAAAATAAGGTTTTTCTTTGGCTGCCTTATCAAACCCCTTTACCAAACCTTCTTAGCTGTGTCATGAGGTGTCCACATTGCAAAGTTTATGGTTTTCACATCTTTTTCTGAGGCTTAGAGAAGAGTGTTGTTAGCATGAGGAGCAAGGCTGTGCACAGGAGCCACATCCATTGCTGGAATGATTCCTCAGTTTTCTCTCCTGCATTATCCGTATTTCATATTTGAAGGCTACAAATGAACCATTTCAGAGAAGAGAATGCAGCTAAAACTCATGGAGAGCACGTATTTGGCACCCATCTCTGGCGTGTGAGATCTGTGCCAAATCTGCTGCTCTCTTTTGAGGCACAAGACAACGTCCCCAGTTTTGTGGCAGGCAGCAGCACCCACTGAGCACTTCAGAAATCTGATCTATTTTCTTCTGGAAATCTGCTGGAGTGTTTGAACTACACTACTGGGAATGATTTTTAAAAATGGTGCTAGGCAGCCTTGTTTGCTTTCTGCAAGCTTTTGAAAACACCAGTTTTAGGAAAACCAACCGCAACGCTAGCAGAAGGATTAATTCATCTGTTTTCTTAAGGAAAAATAATTGCTAGGGATCTTTCAAAGCTCCCAAGGAGTCAGCAGAGAAATCTTCCCCAGAGCTGTTGCCTGTGACAGCCAATCTGGCTGTGATTCTGTAAAATCCATCATCCCTCTTGGCTGGGGCAGTGAGCAGGAGGAGACACCTCTGTGCTGGCATCTGGAGACCCAAAGCTGCTGCTGAGGCTTTCCTTTTGCTGAATGTGTTGAGAGATGCAGCATCTGCCGTGGCTGGTGTTGATGAATACATATGAGGGAGATGTTTTTTATTTGAAATGTTCCAGTTCTTCATTACTAGGGATGCACAGTGCCCCAGAGGGAAGCTCAGCTCAGCGCTGGTGGTGGTCCCTGGAGCCTGGCAGTGGCAGAGGGTGGGAAATGAAGCATTTTACATCTAAGTGAAACCACTGGGAAAACTGAACCAGTAATGGCAAAGGGCAGCAGGGGAAGAATGTGGAGAAAAGCCTTGCAGGAAAGCTGTGAGCACATGAGGGGGTTGGTGCTGGGGCTTCAGAGAGCTGAGGGACATCCCAGAGCTCTGCAGGGGGAGTGAGATGGTCCCGGTGCTGGATCATCCGTGACAGCTGCTGGTAGGGGGTGCCTGCTGGGGCTTTAATAGCTCTCAGCATGCTGCTGTAAAATATCAGGTCTCCTGGGAGGAGAGCCCCAGGCCAGTGGTAGAAATGGGAAGAAAAATAGGAAGAAAAAGGAAAAGGGATGGGGAGGCAGCAGAGCTGGGTTTGGTGGCTGAGCATCAGGATGCTCAGTTCACTTCTACCTACTCTGCTCCAGGGCAGGTGGGATGGATCCTTGGAAGGGACTGCCTGTCTTGAGTTGCTTTCCCACTGAACAAGACATTTTTCATTTCACATTTCCACAGGAAAATGTCAATTCCAGAGAAAAAAAAAAATGAAAAAGTGATTGTTGTTTTTATTGTTGTCTGCTGTCAGTTCTTCCTTCAGGCTCTCACTTTTCTCACTGTAAGTCTCCAGGCAGGGATTTATTCACCACTTTCAAATGACTGGCATGAAGGTACCATGCCAGCAGAAATAACTGTTGATACTGATAAGAGTTAATATCTTACTTAGATATTTTCCTTTTGGAATGAAATGGAAAAACTGGACAACCAAAATTCAATTTGCTTTTGAAGTCTCTTTTTAATTGGTTGCATTCAGATTTTTCTGGGGGGGAAACACATTTGTTCTACCAAAAACCTGTAAGCAAGGATTTTTCTCCAGGTATATCTTGTCATGTGAATTTTATCAGCTCTCCAGACAAATGAAAAGGTCAGGTAAGTGACAGTGGAGGTGGGAGTGACTCTTTTGTTCAAGACGATCTTGTCTTTACAGCTTTGCAGATATTTCTGGCTTTGAAGAAGACCTCCCACATTTCTTTTTCTTAATTCTCAGCCTGTGGCTTCTTGCTTGTCAAGAGGTTCTGGACACTGGAGACGTTTGGCCTCTAAACCTCAAGGAAAATCAATGTGCCTGCAGCCAGGAGAAAGGAGATTTCAGCTTCTCTTTTAGGTACTTGTAAAACAATCGTGTTACTCCTCTGAGTTTTTGTTCAAAGCCCTTGAAAATCAATTGTTCCATGAGCAGACAAGCTGGCAGCTTCTGCTCTGCCTGATTCCATGGGTCCTCTGTCCTGCCCTGCCACCTCTCCATGGGTCCCCAGTGCTCCCATCGTGTCCCCAGTGCCATCAGGGATCTCAGGCAGGAGGTTGCTCTTGCCTCTCTCCATTTCCCTGCCTGTTCCCTCACTTTCTTGAAACCTGAGCAAACGCAGCACTCTGAGAGCATCACTGCCATGCCAGATGTGGAGCAACACTGGCAAGTGGGTTCAAAACCTGTCAGAAGAGTGGTGGGAGGGGGTCAGGCCAGGCAGGGGAATGCACCAGAGGACCTTTCCCTCTGTCAGTGTGGACAGACACTGTTTCCCTTCACTTGCAGAGCACAGAGCAGCCATTCCCCAGCACAGACTCCCCCCTCTCTGAGATCCCCCAGTGCATCCATGTCCCCACTCTGCTCCCCAAGGGCTTGGGGTCACCTTTGTAGCAGGTTTGTTCAATGATTAGCAGGGAATCAGGAGGGTTATGCTGTTTGTGTTGGCATGTGCTGTTTTGTGGGGGAAGAAAGGTTTAATTGTGCAGGTGATGGACTGAGGTGATAAGTGCTGACTTCAAAAGCTGCTCCCACTCTGGTGCTGTGGAGTAGGATCCACTTCCAGGGTATGGTTGTTTAACTAGAGCTGGATGATGGTGTTGGAAGCCTGCCCATCACATCCACTGGGCTCTCTGGATAGTGACCCCACTGCTCTCTGACACGGTGACTGTGAGGGGCCTGAGCCAAAGCCACAGGCCTGGTCCTCCTGGGCATTTTGGAACTAAAACATAGCTGGGACCTGACCACACAGGCAGACCACACCCCAGCTTTGGGCAGAACAGAGAGATGTGTAGACACGTACAGCCACCCACGTCCAGTGGCTCACAGCAGTCTCTGAGCAGACCTTGGAGGAGCAGCACTGTTCTTCATTGGTTCAAATGCAGCCTCCAGCATGATGAGTGATTTCTTGGCAGGATATCAAATATTGCTGAGGCCATGGAAATCAAACTCTTCCACTACCAAGAAGGCTTTAAATTTTCAGGACATCCATCCCAGCCCTGCTGCCTGTCTCCATCATTGGTGGATCTTGGTGGTCCTGCTACCTCCAAAACCTTGCTTAGATGTTGCAGTGATGGAGCCCAGCCCAGCTGGGCACACACATCTGGGGCAATGTCCCCACAGCTCTGACAGTGTCCCAGCTGTCCCTGTCCTCAAATGGACCTTGGTGGATCAGCAGGAAGGTCCCAAGGACTGATGCTGCTCATTGCATCCAAAGCTGTTGAGCATCCCACAGGAGGGTGTTGGGACATGGATAAACCACAGCCACAGCCTGCTTTGCCCAGTGCTCTTCCTTCTGGCTCCCCACTCCTGTCTCTGTGAGCAGCAGAGCCTGTGGCACCTTCTCCTTCACCACTCAACAGCTGCAGATTCACTGTTCACATGGAATCAGAGAATGGTTTGGGTTTGAAGAGACTTTAAAGCTCATCCAGTTATAAACCCCTGCCAAGGCCAGGGACACTTTCCACTGGACCAGATTTCTCCAAGCCCCATCCAACCAGGCCTTGGACACTTCCAGGGATGGAGCAGCCACAGCTTCTGTGGGCAACCAGAAGCTCACCAGGTGCTCACCACCCTCACTGGGAAGAATTTCTTCCCAATATCTAATCTAAATCTACCCTCCTCCAGCTTAAAACCTTTCTGCTTTGTCATCTCTTAGAGTCTGCAAATGGAAATTGAAAAGCCTCTGAAAGAATCTGTAAGTAATTTCTAATGATCCTTCCCAGGACATTTTATGAAATGAAAGACCCTGTTCTCTGTCTGCAGTTAACCAAGGTCCTCTGGAACCAGGAGAATATTTTAAGAACAACGTTACTTTGCAGCAGCTTATAGCTAATGAATTCCCAATTCATATTTCACAGTAGGTTCAGAAGAAAAGAAAAATCCATTTTCCTCCCAGCTGTAATGTGTTTTCCAGTCACTTGTGGAACAGATTGTGCTCAGACCTGCAGCAGTGTAACAAAAGCACAACTAGAGTTTGGCTGCTTTTTGTCCAGGGTCCCTCATCCACTCCATGCTCTAATTGCATTAAAAATGTGCATTTCAGAGGCTGCCAAAGGCTCCATTTTCATATTATTTTGTTGGGTGCTCTCCCCATTTCTTCTTATTCTGTTTTTGCTAAGTGCCTGCAAAACAAATTACAGCAAATATTCCCTCATCAGGGCAATGCTTCTTAATTCACAGTGCATTTTAGCTTGTACGTGTTGATGCATCCATCCAAATTGTGCTGGCAGGGACCTTGAAGGGAATCATTAGGAAATTTCATCTGTTTGGTGATCAACTTTCTTTCATTTGTCCTGGTTCTTCTGATTCAGGATCAGAGAGAGGCATGAAAGTAAAATCATAGAATCCTAGAGGGGTTTGGGTTGGAAGAGACCTTAAAGACCTTCTTGTTCCACCCCCTGCCATGGGCAGAAACACCTTCCACTATCCCAGGTTCCTCCAAGCCCCATCCAACCTGGCCTTGGACACTTCCAGGGATGGGACAGCCACAGCTACTGTGGGCAGCCTGTGCCAGGGCCTCACCACCCTCACAGGGGAGAATTTATTTCATTAAATTATGATATTTTGGACACCCCTACAGAAGCTGGTGTTCAGTTATTTCCCATAACAAAGTCAAGGGGGATTCTTGGTGGATCTTCCCTGACTTTGGGGAGCCAGAAGCTCCCAGAGTGGAGCTGGATGTGATGGTGTTTGCTGGACACAGCTCCCCCTGCATGACCATGGATCTGTGTGAGGAAGCCTTGGCACCACTCTGGGGTGGGCAGAGACAAGAATTTGCAAAAGCCAATGACTGCTGCCCTCAAAGCTGCTGCCCACCAGCCAGGGCTGCTTGTTGTCACTGTCATGAGACACTCTGTTGGTCCTGGGGCTGTGAACAAAGAGCAGGGATGCAAAAACTGCCTCAGTAGGTGATGGAGCATTTTCTGTGCTTCTGTGCTCCCCTTTGGGCAGCAGCTGGCACAGAATGTCAGCAGGTCTGTGCTGGAGAGGTGGCAAACAGAACTGGTGTGACCTGATTGTGGCTTTTCCAAGGCATTTAGGCTGCCAGACAGGACAACAAAACCCCCATGCATTATTCTGGCTGGGTATTTGAGTCTAGCAGATGGCCAGGATGTAGCTGGAGTCAGAGCAGCCCCTCTGGGTTACAGTTTTTTCCTTTCCTCCTCTTTGCCCCCAGAAGTCACCTTCAGTCCCATGTCTGATGGGTCCTTAAAATTCTAGGAAAAATACTCATTTCCAGTCAGAGAGATAAACTGCTAATGGAAACAGATATGGGAGAAGATCTTCCAGACCTAGAAAATATTTTACCCAAATCGCTGGGTTTCTAAAGAATGTTTTTATTTTGGTTAATCAACCAAGAACTAGTCTGGCAACAATTACCCCCAGTTCTTGTTCCTGGAGATCCACTGTTTGCTCCTGGGCTGTGCTAGTGTGCACTTTCACATAAATGTAGTAATTTTGGGCAGCTACTTCAGCAAGTGATTTGGAGCATCCCATCAGCTTATTCTCAGTGAGCGTTTTTCTCAGATCTAGACCACAAGTTTCCAGCTTCACTTGGGATCTAGCTTTCCTATATCTCATCTCTTCCAGATGATTCCATGTTTTTAAAGGCTTGGCATGAGGGAGTTGTGGTTCTGCCTGTGTCAGCCAGGGCTGTTACAGCCAATAACCCCACATCTCATGATGTGGATGCTGACTTGCATCCCAGCTCTGCTTCTCACTTGCCTGTTTAGTTGCTATTTTGCATCTGCAGTGAATCAAAGTGTGATCACATTGCTAGTGGGGTCTTCGAGCATTTTAGCTTCAATTTTTGGTCTTCAGGGTATTGTAAATAGTACCTAAATGGTGACATTAATGCACTGCCTTAGAAGTAGGAGCAAAGGAGGAATCTGAAAGTACAAGTGGATGTGCATGAGCACGAGCGTGCCAACATGTTGATTCTTGAAGTTCATTGAGAAAAATACCCAGGGAAATGTAAAATTTGTAAAATTGGTTATGGATAATGAATGCAGCTGAACTGTGCACCAGCTGGACAAGGAGCTCTTTTCCATAATCCTGAACTCACCTTAGAACTTTGAATTACTCAACTCAGATTTCCCGTTATTTTCAAGGCTGTGTGACAGATATATATAATCCTGATTCACTCAATCCAGGCTGGACCATCAGCCCCTGGCTGCTGCTGCCCACCCAGGCTGGAGCCATTTGGATCATGTCCTGCCTGCAGTGGGAAGTCCTGGGCAGAACATGGGGCTAAATATGATCTTCTGCCTTGATCTTTCCCCTGTGCAGCTGAGATGGAGTTTGCTGCTGTGTTTCCATTTTGGATTTGAGCTCTCCTGTTATCACCCCCTGACATGAGCAATGGATCTGATACATTGTCACACCCTGGGGAAGCTTTATGAAAAATCAGTGCAGCATTGCTTAACCTCTGCTTCCAAGTCCAGATAAACACTCGTGCAGAGAATTTCAAATTGAAAGAGTAAACCACAGAGCTGTCCCAGGTATTGGGTAAGTAATGGATGAACAGTCCTTGCTGCCTCATGTGGCTTGCCCACTGCAGCTCTCCAAGTGTGTTGCTTGGGTATTATTCCCTCCAGCACTTCAGCAAAAGCTCATGGGGTGTTTGTGACCATTCTACCACCTCCTTGCTCCATTTGCAGCCCAGACCAAGGTTGATATGATGTTGCAGCAGCCCTTGGGTTTCAGCAAGGCATTTCCCTGCAAAAAAGACTGTCAAAAATGGGCAAACTGGGAAGGACTTTGATTGCATCCTGTGTTCACTCTGTCAGTTCAGTCCTGGCCTGATGTCAGCACTGATTCTGACTCATATCTTCCCTCATATTTTTGAGTAACAGTGCTGGATGCAGCCACCCTGGAAGACTCATTTTTTGAGCTCATATCTCTAAGGTCTATTTGTAAAGCTGTCTTGAAAGGGCTGGCACAGGAGTGCCATTTGTTTTAAAGGGAATTGGGCATCACAGCTGCTTCTGGGGCTTAGCAAAGCTCAGGACAGCACACATAAATACTCTTATAATCATAGTGCTTTTTACTTGGCTATGTGCAATACAGAACACCCAGAGGAATCAGGCAAGCAACAGCAGCAGCTTCTTGACCTGCAAGCAAAAACCTCCCCAGAGGTTTTGTGTACAGCAGCACAATGCCCTTTCTGCTCTGGGTCCAGCAATCCCACCCTGGCAAAAAGCATCAGAGCTGGGGCAGGGAGACACCCTGACAATGGCACTGACAGACAAGATCCCCAAAATATACTGGAACAAAAGCCCAGGGTTTTGCTTGGTTTCTGATTTTGTGGGCTTTGATTTTTTTTTTTTTTTTTTTTTGGTGGTTTTTTTTTTTTTTGGTCTGGTTTCTGGGCTGATGTGGGAAACAGGCTCCCTGCTAAAGGTGAGCAGGAAAGTCACAGCTTTATGTCACAATCTCTGCAGTTTGTTCTCCCAACAGATAATTCTGCACCTGCAAAAACATTGGTTGCTTCGTGCCTCTCTATTGTGTTTGGGGAGAGAGGAAAAGAGCTCTCCTGAGCTTTCCAGGGTGGATTTGAAGGTCAGAAGTCACTGAGAATAAGCAGATTTCCTCTCTGTGCTAACCTCCAAGGGCCATCCAGCTCATCCCAGTCCCTGGTGCTCAGGATTGACACCAAATACTCAGTCACATCTCTATGGCTGCAGTGTGTAATTATGGAAATATCCTAATGGAGTTTGGAACTTGAGTACTCCGTGCAAGCTCAGATGAGGGGCAGCACTGTCAGCACCTGCTGCTGTGATCCCTGTCTCCTGAGAGGCAATTTCCCTGGGAATTATACATATTTATAGAGAGATAGACAATTTATCCTGCTTTGGGCTTCAGGCTCCTCACCCCAGTTCAGCTTCCCCTTGCTGCCCACCCACAGAAGTAATTCTGGAAGTTATTCCTGCTAGCCCCACACTGTGCCCCACTGCCCTGGGGGCCGTGGGGAGGGTCTTTGCCCCCCAGGGGTCTCAGCATGGCAGGCCTGAGGCAGGAGGAAGAGCCCTGAAACAACTGCTGGGGGAGAAGCACAGAGGCTTTACAGCTCCCAGCCTGTTGTGTCAGCAAAACCACCCCTATCTCAGGACCCTTATCTGCCAGCAGTGTAAATAATTTCTAAATGAGCTGGAAGGAGGAAGACTGATGAATGCAGTTTTGCTGGAAAATGTTATCAGGTTGGGAACAGGGGTGGCTGAACACTTCCTTATCTGTCCTGGACAAGAAGTGAGGGATAACTGGGATCCCCCCAGCCTGACTCTCTTCTGTATCAAACTGAAGAGTTTTAGCTATTTGCTTTCAATTCTGCTGTTTGTGCACTTTGCTGTGTTTATTATTCAGTGCCTTCTGTCCTCTCCCTGTGCCCTGTGCCAGAGATTAAAAAGATGCTGATGCTGCTGTGGGCTTTGGCACCTGGTGGTTGGGCTCCTGTTGGTGTGCAGGGAACATCAGTGTGGTGATTGAACCACAGTGCCCACAGAAAAAAATTCCTGTTGTCCCACATTCCCATTTAAAATCCCTACTAAACCCCCAACCTAACAGCAAAAACCATATAACAAATGTGAGGCTTAAATCATGCTTTAATGCTTGCTGGGATGGGGTGTTTGAACTGGCTTGATATGTTAAGCTGTGTAATTTTTTTAAAAACAGACATTTGTTAATAATATATTAAAGCATTTCTCTCTTAATTTCTCATTTATATCCAGAATGGAAGGACAGCAATGGAAAATCCTTCCTGGTTGTTGGCTCCTTAGTGCTTTGTGAGTTTATTTATGCTCAGACCAAAGGGATTCAGATACAAAATGCTTTTCAGGGCAGTTTCCAGGCTCAGAGTGGTCACAGAGGCCCTGCTTGGAATCAATCCCTCAATCTCCTCCATGAAGATTTCATGGGATCCAGCTGCATCCAATTTGGGGCATGTTATAGCCACTGTCCCAGTTATCCCAGGCCACTCCTCCCACCCAGCACTGCTCCAGCATGAATTTGGGCTCAAATAGCAGCCACAGTGCCAAGGCAAGCCTGAAAGTGCCTTCATGGCAGCAGCCTGCCAAAAATGCACACCCCACAGGAATTTAGTTTTTCCTGTGTCCTCAGGGCAGCAATTGGAGGCAGCAGGATGGGCTGGGTGGATTTAGTTGCTGAGGTAGGATGGTGCTGACATGAATCCCTGCCAAGCCCCACCAGGACACCTGAGGCAGCCCCAGAGCCCTCCAATACATAATGGATAAATAAAATAGATACCTATCTAGAGTGTATGTAAATATTACACTCACATGTATACAAAATGAGGGGGTAACTTGATCCCTTCTGATCTGCCCAATAAGCACCCTTTGCTTTGTTTTTGCCTGTAAAAAGAAACAATTGTTCCTTATTTTTGTCTATATTTGGTGTAATCAGATCCCTCCACCACTGAAGCTCATTTCCTGCTGCTGGGCACATCCAAGCTATTATTGAGTATTTATTTTTCCATGGGCCTCTCTGTTTCTAATTACTTTGTGCTGATGTTATGTGACAATGTTGAGTCTGCACCTCCTTTAATACCTGCCACATGCTGAGTACATTGTAAACAGCACATTTTTCAGCTATTTCCTGCTATTATTTACCTCTTTATTTCTGATCTTACTATTTCTGGATATTTAATGAAGCTGTTTTCTGATGGGGTTATTGGCCAGGAAGGCAAGCAGGCAGAAAAGCATACAGGTACATTAAAAGTAACTTTACTAGTGATGCTTAAAATTGGGGAAATCTTGTGGGGTTTGTTGCTCTTTTTTTAATGGAAGACAGTGAGAGTTTTGCTGCAGCAAAAGTGATAAAAGACTGGTGGTGCAGAAAAATAATATCTCTCTATACTCACACATAAATAGCCTGTGTGGGGCTGCTACTGCTGCTCTGGCAACAGCCACTTGTGCTTAAAATCTGTTTCTTCTTATTTGACAGACATCAGAATTTTACACGTGTGGGATGTCTCTCATAAACTGATTTTATTTGGAAGACAGCAGCAAAAATGGGTTTTTTTAGAAATGAAGGGGAAAGCCATTGGAAAAGGGAAAAGCATATCTGATATTTTATTTATATATATTTATAAAATAGATTTATGTAAGTGTCTTGGCTGTTTTAAAGCCTTTTAAGAGTTATGGTGCCATGGCCCTCCTGAGCCCAGAGCTGGCAGGTGCTGGCCCTGGCCCATCTGCTCTGCTACCAGTGCAATTGGTGCTTTGCAATGATTGTTCCTCTTCCCAAATTAAGCCTTTGGCTTGATGGACCAGGGCTCTCGGCTGGGTGGAGGCAAAGTGGTGCTCCTGGAGCACTCACTCCTGCTGGATTTTGTACTTATCCCTTCTGGAAACCCTAAAACAGCCTGAGCATTATCTGAGACTGGGGTGTTTCTGTGGCCACCAAACTTGGCAGCAGCTCCTGTCACCTGTGCAGTCTCCATGCTGTGGCTGCATTACTTTTCCCAACAGATTTATCCCGTGGCTGACACAGGAGCACATCCCTGCAGCTCTGAGGAGAGCCTGGCCCTCACATGAGCAGGGTTTTTTTCTGGGCTCTTGTCCAGCATTAAACATGGAAAATTCCAACAGTCAATCCTGTGCGTGATCAAGTTGTTTGGGGTCTTTTAACTTTCAAAACAAACATGAACAAAACTGGTGATTTTACAGCAGATTCTGTTGGAAAGAAACAATTGGCAAAGCAGGTACCTGGCTGAGTTAATACCCACCTAAAATCACAGAAACACTGACCTCTGGCTTTCAAAAAACCTTGCTTCCACTCGAATCTGGGTAATTTGCATAAATTCACATTTGAACAATAACAGGCTCTGTTTCCTACCTGCCACCTGCATCACACCTGGCCACTTCAGCTGCAAAAACACGTGAAATTATGGAAGAATCACCATTTTCCTGAAGTGTTGCTTGGAGTCAGTGTCTCATCTGTAGACTCCAGCTAGTTTTCCCCATTAAACATCCAACAATCATATTGTAAAAGCTGCATTTACGTTTAAAACCCCCTTTTGTGGTTTCTATGCCTAACACATACATGGGACTGATGAAAGTCCTATCTGCAGAAGAGCTGCACCAGCATCCACACTCAGGATGGGAAGCTCTGGGTATGCCCAGTGAAGCTTGGGCAGCAACACAGGAATAAAACAAAAATGCCTGGCTGGATCTAAAGGAAAATTTTACTAAATTTATTAAGTACTCCAGATCCACAGTTGTTATCAGAATTTTGCTTTTTCAAAGTTTAACAATATTTTCAAGCATTGGGAAAAGGAATTCCTGCCCTCCATCCTCACTGCAGTTAAACTTGGAGTTAATACAAACCTCCAGGAGCATTTTGGTGCTTTTCCTCCAAACCCAGCTTGAAATAAGTTGCTTTTTCTTGCAATCCCAGGCCTTGTTTTTCTCTGACTGGTGACAACCTGCATCTGCTAGGCTGTACAACCACACACGTGGCTGCCAGCCTGCTCTGAAAGGAAGGATAACAAGGCAGTGTGATCCCATTAGCTCCGATTTTTGTTGGTGCTTGTTCCATTTAATCACAACAGGTTTGTTGTGTCAGTGTGCTGTAAAGGATGTGTTGTCACATAAAAGCACAGCTCTGAAACACCAGGTGGGGCTAGGTTTTGAGATGGAACTGTGAAGTCAGGCCCTTTGCTTAACTTCATGCAGCAAAGAAAACAGATGAGTTTTAGAAATATTTGGAGCTTTACCCTGAAAAACGTGGCTTGTTCAACACGGTTATTAATAATTGGTACTGAAATGTTTTGTAATGGCACCAGCAATCTTTGATTTTCAGAAAAAGAAGAAAACCACCCTTAATTGTTGCTCCACCACTGCCTGGTTTTTCTCCAGTGGGAAATCCCAAGGCAGCACTACCCAGCGTCCCAGACTGGGGCAGGACTTGTGCTGTTTTATTTCCACTGCAGCATGTAAAAAATCCAACACATCCTGTCTTGCAGCCAGTTACAGACACTGCTCCCCTCCTTTTGCCACCTCTGAAGCAGCAAAATGAAACAACCAATGAGGCAGACATGGCACAAGTAGCTGTTACTTCACTGCTGCTGCTTCTCCTCTCCCTGGGCCAGGAACAGCTACTCAACTGCATTGGAAAGTGACAGATGATACCCAAAAGGCTGTTGACAAAATTCATTTCCCCTTCTGTAATTCTCATTTAGATTTAGGTCGCAAAAGTGAGTATCACTTGACTGTAAAGCATTGTTTTGTGCTTTGTCAAGTCTCTAAGTTCTCTCTCAAGAGGTTTGCCAGCAAAAACAATGCTGATATAATTTAGAAAAAAATCATCAGGAAATTGAACAATTTAGTGGGCACACTTCAGCCTCAACTGCCAGACTTGTTCAAGCACAAAGTTCAGTATCAGAGTCTAGATGTATCTCTGGTTTATGATACTGAACAAATATGGCATTACTAATTCCAGAGTTCACCAGCACACTGAGTAAATATTCTGATTAATCACATACAGAGGACACTACGTGGCACTGAAATGCATCTACATGCAAGTTACTGCAAGTGCAGTCTCACAAATACTTAAAATATCTTTTTCATAATGAAAACACAAATCTCTCTGGGTATTACATGATGAACTAATTCATAGTAAGGGAATTATTTGTTTCAGTGAAGAACTCCCCACCTGTACTAGAGAAATACCTGTTTTAAAGAAATAATCCAGGAAGTCAAATGCAAGAACTGTAAGATATACCATAAAAGGAGAAACATCTGTTTAGATATTAAGGGATCCAGGCATTGTCAATCCTGAACGACATCTCATTCCTCTCCTTAAGATGTTTCAGCTGGTTGCTGGTAATCAGGTTTGTCTCCACCTCCTCCTTTATCCATCTAATATAAACCTATCAAATCTTTGTTGTCCTCCAGACAGGAGTACCACAACCAATCAGGGAATGAGTAAATGACACAGAAAAAAAAATATTTACCATCTGCAAGCCTATTTTTAAACTAAAATACCTAGAAGTAAACTTCTTTTAAATATTTTGTCAATACCTTCCCATAAATTCACAGGAGGAGCTGGTACTTTCAGTCACAACAAGCTCTAGAACTATTTGTACCAATATGATTAAAAATGGATTAAACTGTCCTACAGCAAAAGGCTGTTTTTTCTTGCTGGGACATTCACTGGTGCAAACTGAGCAGCTGATTCCTGGCAGTGGAAGGAAAACTGCAAACCAAACAATTCCTGTGCTGCTTTCTGATCAGAACTTAAGAAAAACACCAGAAAACCAACCATGCCCTGTCCAACAGGGTACAAAACCTTTATTCACCAATAAGTTAAAAAGTGTTCTTATAAATAGATGTTGTAGTTTTTTGTACTCTGCACAAAGCCAAGGCTGAGTTACTCCTCAGACTCTGAGCCCTCCTCGTCCTGGCTGATCTGGAAGTAGCGCAGCTCGTACGTCTCCTTGTCGGACGCGACCACGCGCAGCCAGTCCCGCAGGTTGTTCTTCTTCAGGTACTTCTTGGTGAGGTATTTCAGGTACCTGACAGCCAGAATTTCGTGTTAGAAGCTTCCCACTGGAACAACCCGTGCTGCTGTCTGCACTCCACCCAAGACAATGTCATGAGCAAGGCGATACCACAGTAATTATACCCAGAAATAGAAAATTTTCACTCCGACAGGCAATAAAAGCGTATTTTCATGAGAGATATGTAGGGATTTATTATTCATTTGACTACCAGAAAGCACTGGTAACTGGTTCTAAACCCTGGTCTAACATAACAGATTCTGCTGCACGTGTATTAGCAAACAAAGAGGGGGATGCAAGGAAGGATCTGTACCTCTCATCAGTGCCCTCAGCTCCTGTGTGTCCTAACAAACTGAACAGTTTAAGGCTTCATTTGGCTTAAAGGGTTTGTTTGCAACAACCCACACCAGGCACACATTCATTATCATACAATCAATTAAATAATCAAACAGCCACCCATGACATTAATTCAGTGTTATTTTGAAGGTCCATCTCCCCCTGATACACTTCTAAGGACCTATATGAAGTATCTCTGTTAATATGCTGAGAGTCAACGTTAATTAGCAATCAAGCCTTGAGTTTTAAAAGGCAATTTTCAAATATCTGACATAATAAATCTGTTTTAATTATATGTTTCACTAATATTTACAAGTGCTATGAAGGTTAGAGCTAACACCTCTCCAAGTATCAGAAGAGCACTAATTAGAACTCAATTTGCAGGCAAGAGCTGAATATTAATGAGTGTTTATGGGACATGGTTTAGTGGTGGATTTGGCAGTGTCAGGTTTATGGCTGGACTTGATGATTGTGAAGATCTTTTCCAAGCTAAATGACTCTGGTTTTATGTTCAATATCCCACAATTCAAACCCCACAAACACAATAGAATTACACCCACACAAACCTTTTAGAGAACTGCTTCTCAGACGTCACTGTGATCTTGTTCTTCAGACGTTCAATGTGAACGGTGTTGCCCAAGTTTCCAGTCTTCCCATTGACCTTAACCTTCTCCTTTAGGAACTGTTCCTGTTTCAACATCAAAGAAATGGAACACTAGGGAATGGCACCCTAGGTATGAACTAGGGAAGGGACCCTAGTCAGGAAGCAACATTAAAAACCACCATTTACTTAGGTCCTGACAGAAGTATTTAGAGTGCAAAAATATTTCACAGCACGTAATTATAAAAAATCACCCCCATGCTAAAGCAGAAATTAATTTAAAGCAGTTCTATTCATGAACAGGTATGAAGCATGCTATAAAACCAAGTATTTTTTTATTTTTTTAATGACAGTATTTTAAAGCAGAGCTGATGATTTAACTCATTTAAAATGCAGCTTTTCAACTGTAACTCAGTTGCTGCACTAAGGCCTTTATTACAATATGCGTCACAAGTACGAGCAAAACCACGACTTACAAAATTCCCGGAATCAAAGATTCCATCTTCCACAGGATGGGTCAGGTCAAGGCAAAACTTCCAGGTTGACTTTTTGGACTTTCGGTCCTTTTGCTAAAACACCAAAGAATTCCTCACCGTTAACAAACCGCGCTGCAAAGAACTTTTACCCGACCCAACGTGGGGGGGGGCGGGGGACACACATGACAGCGGGAGCGCCACCTCCCGGCCAGCGCGGCTCACTGCAGCCAGCTCGGCCCGGCCCGGCCCGGCCGCCTCCCACAC